>BQNB010160050.1:0-14845 GCA_026074375.1 Tanacetum coccineum | reverse complement strand
CTCAGACAAGATATACAAACTTTACAAAACTCTACATCCATCTCTTTATTTTTCTTTTCTTGACTCTATTATAAACATAACATAAGCAAATGGCAGCCCGTACATTTTTTTTCACTCTTTTTTTTATATACACATTTTTTGTACACTTTTGCCATGCCATTGCTTAAACATATAATACATCATGGGGTTTATAGATACATCCCTACACTTGAACTTTTACATACTTGATATTTACAATCTAACTAATGACTCGAATTGAGGCGGATCAACGTAACATGGAGTTTATTGAGCTCTATTAGGGGTATTACTTGTTCCCCAATTCTTCATAAGATAAATACTACCATGAATCCTAATCATCCCAAAACAGTATTTACAAGGATAAGGACTTAGCAACCATATACTCAATAATTAACTTGGGTTAAAACAATAATGTACTAAAGGTGAGTACATACAAGGTAGGCTAAGGCGATTTGGGTGTAACAATTGGTTAAAGGGTGACAATGCTCTTCATTAATAGTCTGACTTAACCAGAAAATTACGAGAACCATGAAAAAGGATAGGCTCAGAGGGTTTACTAGGGGTATCCTACGCTAAAAATGAGTGCATGGCAAGGGTGTGGGATAGTTATATGATCGGTGTGACCATCATAACAATTAAAGGTTTAAAACATGGGTTAATCCTTGTGCCTCTTTTCTAGCAAATCCTAATACTCACTATACTGTCTCAGGATGCATCACAAAAACAAGTTCTAGAATTTAATACACTACTGCTATGCTCATATAATTTAATACCCATACCAATGCTCCAGAAAAGGCGACAAAGACCATACGTACACATCCGTAACGACAGAATAGACACATATGACTACATTCGAACCTTAACTCGAGAAAGCTAAAGGTATAAATTATCTTGGCTATCAAAAATAGATACCCAAACTCCTACAGATCTAAAGGCGAACCTCACATTTTTAGGGTGAATTTTTGAGTGTTTTTGTGCTAGTCATATACATTCCTATCCATGATACACTATTAATACTTGGTTTTCGTCGGTAAGTGTCATAATTTTTTTTTAATTTGGGTCAAATTACCTTTTATGTTATGTTTCGATATATTACCTATCATTTTAAGGAACAAGCAAATGACAAATGAATGAATAGTTTCTAAGGCTTATTTTCCCCTACACTTAATTTGAACATTGTCCCCAATGTTCTATAGAAGTACATGTGTGAACGAATAAAGGGAAAAGAAAACAAGTAAAAGAAACTAGTACTACCCTGGTTTGCTCAATAATGGAGAAGAAACATGCGATAACTGGTTAAATCGTCCTCCAAGAATCGTCTAATGAAACTTCCTAAGAACTTCCAAGATTCTTCTCGTCAAATATAACCTGTAATCAAAGACAAAGACAACTACACCAAGCATAAAATCGGCGGGATAGATATATACAATGAGAGTTTAGGGTTTTGACTCTATGAAAGCAGTAAAGATAGGATGAGAGTAATGATGTAATCATAGATTTACGCAGGTTTATAAAATTACAAATTTCAAATGTTGTGCAAACTATTTTTCGAAAATACTTAAAAAAATTTAAAATTTGTAGCTAGGCTGACGACGCCGTCAGGATAAATCCTGACACCGTCTCTAGCTTCTGAGAGAATTTTTATTTTTGTTTTCTTTGTAAAATTTCCTGCATGCGATTATATGAGTAATTTCCTGTATGAATTACTGCATGAAACCTGAGATTAGTCAATACAATCATATGACTCAAAACTGACGCGAATTAATCTAAACAATGTATTTATTATGTTTGAATTGGTTCTTAAAAACCGGATATTTCCCCTACACTCATTTTGTTAAAAAATACCTTTGATTGAAATTAAGACGAGGTTAAAGACAAAGCAAAGCATGATTACAAAATGATGAATTCAAACATAAAAGAATAAATGAAAAAAAATAAAACACAAGACAAAAAGTTAACACACAACTAGTTTGGATACATAACTGAAACGAAAGTTCAAACATCCAAATCCTAAGCTATTACAAGCCATAATTGTTTAACAACGAAAGTAACTAAAAAGTACATGATCAAACAAGGATAATCAAGAAGAGCCATCATGGGATGGGCCGGGACGGTATGCATAGCCTGGGGGCATGTGTCCATGGTAGCCATAGGGAGGGTAATCAGCTTCACATCAAGGGAATGGATCGATCTGGAGGTGGGGCTCTAAGTTGTCTCGGGTGGACAGGTATTGGAATTTGCGGACGGTGTGGTCATACATCCAGTTGGCTTGCGCCTCCTGATGTCCCCTCCAAACATCAAATTGCTCCCAGCGTTCTTCTTGTTGGTCCATCCATCGTGCTTGACGAACCTGCCAATTGCCTTGGCTCATGTTCCTGTACATTTCAGCGAACCACCAGCCCCCCACATTAGCGGCTTCCCCTTCAGCCTCTTCCTCGGCTTCATCCTCCTCGACCGCTCGTGTTGCGGGCCAAACGCATATCCTATTTTGAAGTTCCATGACAACGCCCATTGCAATTAATGACTTTTTCTTAAAAATATGAGTTAGAGGCTCAACACTTAATGCATCCCTTATTTCGTTGGTTAACAACTCAAAAGATCGGGCAATCCTAGTCACAAACATCCCCTCGCAAATCAAACTCTTGTCCCTTACGCTCTTTAGGTACTTAGCAAGCCAATAAGGGATGTTGCAAACAACCCCTTCCGTGTAGATGCAATAAAGGTAGTAGAGGTCAATCTTGGTGACCCTATGGGTGCTTTCCTTCCTACCCGAAATGGTGGTTGCAATGCACCAGTGGGCCAGCTTAACCCTTGGGTTTCTAATAGATGTCACCTTTGTATTTCCCACATTAAATCCACCGTCCCTAATACTAGGCCAAAATTCCATCAACAAACGATTTTCCTTCACTGTCTCAGCCCTACTTAACCTGTTTAGAGTCGTATTATCCCTAGACTTTCTTTTGGTGTACAACCCGATTCTCCATCCTAATTTTAAAAGAGAGATTTCCCTTTGCTCACCCCCAATCTAAAATTAACACCTAAATGCTCCGGGTCATACCTGCAAGCAGAGGCCTCAAACTCGAAAGAAGCAAAGAACTCGCGAACCAATTCCTGGTAGATGGGCTCGTTTACTCGGAAAAGATTCGCCCATTGAGGTGCGGAGAAAGAGTCGGTGTTGATGGACTCGAAGAAGGCTTGATCAAGATTTTGGTAGGCAAGGAACTCCCAATCAATAACGTCCCCTGAATAGATGGGGCGCCTTGCAAGAGTGTCATAGTTCAGTTGATGCACCCCATTTTTGAACACTCCGAATCTTTGGATCTTTTCTTCCAATTAGATTTCTTGAGGGGTGGAGGATTGTCCTCTTGTGCTCCTGTGTCTTTTGCTCATTGTCTATAATGGAACCAATACAAAAACAAATGAGATAAGGATGATACGGTTAGGTATTTGTGATCAGGGAGTCACGACGGCGTCGCGGTTTTGCCTTGACGCCGTCAGAACGAATTTTGTTTAAAAATGGTTCGCAAGGGAAAACTAGACTATTTTCCGTTAAACCCATTTCCAAACACCCCCTTAAAAATCAGACCCATCATAAAAATTCAAAAATCATGGTTATTATCCTAAATCCGAGTCATTTTTTTTTGCAATTGAACACTCCAATACTTTTATTCACAACAAACCACTTATATTGGTGCACGATTTACCTCTGATTTTAGCCAATTGATTTGTGGGAATACTCAATTGGGTGAGATCATAATTGGGAGAATTGAGAGCGAATTAAAATGGAGGAAGAGTGAAAATGAGGGGGACGAATTACTTACTGATTGGAGATGATTGCCTCCCATGTAGCAAGATCTGAGTCCAAAGTCGGCTAGGGTGGTTATAGATATGCTTTTGTTTTATGGGAGAGAATGAGGGGGAAATAGGGTTTTTATATCCCTGCCCAGTCCGTTGCGACGGCGTCGTGTGTTACCCCTGATGCTGTCAGGATGGTTAATACGTTATAAATCCCCTCCCCCCTTTTTAAAGGTTGTTGACTTGACTTTCTTAAAAAAATCAACAGTCTTCCTTCCCCCGGGGTCAAACACGCGGTTACTTTCAGTGAGTGTGGAAGAGGAATGTGGCGAAATCTTGCATTTAGTAGAGTTATCACCCCCGACGGTTAGGTAATTATGAGGCGTCGATTGGGGTGTTGAGGGATTTTTGTTACTATATCAGGATCCGACTTTTTGATTAGCACTTTTACCCGGTTTAAAACCGAAGATATTCTTCCAAAAATGGGGTGGGTTTGAGAAGGTTGGATGGACATATCCTATCCATAGTGAGTTCGTGGGGATAGACTTGGGGGTCTCAGAAATTTTTTTCTTTGCAGAACTTTCTAAGAATTTATGCCCGGTAAGGGGTTTCGGAACCTCAATATCCGAGTATTTTGTGATCTTCTCGATTTTTCTTATCCTGCTTCCCTCCTCAATTATCTTTTCCTTTAATCTCCTTGTGACTTCTGAAGAGAGTTTCATGAAATCGTCCACAATCACTCTCATATATTCTTCGAGCTGCTTGACTCTCTCTTCCTGGTCGAGGATAAAGTTTATCACAATGTGCTCAAATTCTTCTTGTCGTGATGGTTCTGGAGGTATTTGATACATTTCGTTGCTTGTCATTCTAAATACGCATTTACTTCTTCCCATTAGCGAGATCGCGTTCTTCATAAGTGTATCAACTTTATATTCCATGACTCCTATTAATTGCTCAATGTTAGGATTTTCGTAGTCAAGGCTCCCTTCCTCTGGGATGACGGGGTCGTTCCATCCTTCATCCTCGTAGTGGGCTAACTTCTCGATAGTGGCCCAAGCCTTTTCTGCACTTAATTTCCTCAACAGACCTTCAGCGGCGTAGTCCAAAGTTTTCTTCAGAGTTTGGTCGACGTGGTCATAAAAGATTTAGACATGGAGCCAAAGGTCGATGCCATGATGAGGGACTTTTTGGAGTAAGTCCTTGAAACGAGACCATGCTTCAGAAAGAGATTCTCCTTGATGTTGTTGGAACATTAGGATATCATTGCGGAGTTTTGCAGTCCTTCTCGGTGGAAAGAATTAAGCAAGGAAACGAGTAGTAAGATCCTCCCATGTGGTGATGGATCATGCTGGAAGACGTTCAAGCCAATTGCTAGCTTGATCGCGAAGGGAAAATTAAAATAAACGTAGGCAAGTTCTTTCCCTATTTTCACCGTCAAGGTCAAGTGAGTCCACAAGTTTTAAGAAATCCTTGAGGTGTTCGTTTGGATCCCCAGAGCGAAGTCCGTGGAATGAGCATCCGTTTTGCACCAACCGGATGGCGTCGGATCAAAGAGGTACCACATTGTTCCCTACGGGGAGCTCAATGGTATTCCTGTAGCCCTCGTGGCTAGGTTTGGAGTAATCTCCAAGAATACGGATAGGATTCGCGTCTCCCATGGTGGTTGACGAGAATGGATTACAAAACAAATAACACGAAGAAAAGATAGAGTACAAGAAAGCTAATATAACGGAAATAAAATCTCACTTGAAAGGATTCAAGCGAGTAGAACTAAGCTAAACTAAGTTTGAAACCTAACTATTCCCCACGCAGCGGCGCCAAAAACTTGATGCGGTAGTCATAGGACTTCTACACGAAGTTTTACAACTCCCTAGGCAGTGTACCTAATCCTTGCGGTGTAGTATAGTCAAGACTCGAGGGTTGTTATCATTCTCTAAGGGAATAGGTTGGGAAGGCTCGAACAGAGCTTAACCGAGATTTACGGGATTGAAAGGAGATTATTTTTGTATTTTTATATTTTATAGAAAGCAGGTAAATCAATGGTTTGAGAGGTTGGTTTGTTTAACTAATTATAATCTAAACTATTGTGATAACTTTATGATAAAATGATGTATTTGCTTAATCATGCATTACACATTACATTGCTTCTCCTAATCCTGTTGCCTTGTCACACTCGTGATGATCTGTGTAAGTATTTCCTAAGTCATGAACGAATTACACGAACCCGCCGTCTAGTTAATATTCCGTTAAGGCAACGTATAAGTAAGATAGTATGAAGACTATTACAAGGCCCCTAAGAGTATATTAAATGCAATTGAAATATCTTACGAGGGATCAACCATATTAGGGGTAAGGTAGTATGAAGACTATTACCGATGGTATCCTTTCTACACACTTGCGTTTCCCTAGACGTCTATGATAATTTAATATCTCATGGCTAGTTTTCTAAAGCCTAACACGCACATTCATCACAAGAAGCAACAGTAAAAGGATCTACGATCCAACTTCATGCAATCATAAGCAAATACAAATGAGGGTTTAGCCTAACATGTTATAAAGAAAGCAAGAACATGATACAATCAAACAAGACATAGACATATTAAATGATTAAAGATAGATAATATTACGTGATTAAAACATGGATCAAGGTCAGTTACAATAGGGTTTTGAGGCCCTAAAATCGGCCTAGAAGCTGACAAAATACTTAGGGTTTGGCTCTCAAAAGTTATACAAAGTTACACACTTAAAACCCTAAATTCAGCTTAATATATATAGGGAAATCGTCGCGACGGCGTCCAGTTATGGTCGCGACGCCGTCACGGGATAGAATCTTCTAGGTCTGATATGAGTCTATTACGTCCTGATGCCATCGTCAATTTCCTGATGTCGTCACTAGATAGATCGCGACGGTGTCGCTTTATGCATGCGACGCCGTCTCCATGCTCTGTATGCACAATCCTTCAAGAGATTTGGTGTAGGTCTGTAGTCTTGTCTGTTTCTTCTCCAAATGAGCCCAAGTCGCGTGTATTTCCTTCCAATGCCATCCAAGTGCTAAAAACCTAAAAATAAACGATTAAACACATATTCTGGGCATATTTGCATGATTTAAGGGGTTAAATGACCCTGAAATAGTGTATAAAATGACACATCATCAGTTACATGTTTCATCTCCTAAAATATTTACAAGAAACTTTATTTCAATCTAATAGAAAAAATCTTACTTAGATAAATAATTGTTTCTAATTATGTTCAATAACATAATCTATTTTAGAAAAGTAAAAACCAATTTACTCCCACTAGCTTTGAGATGTACTCATGAGATATCTTATTTATAAGTAAAAATAAAATCCAACAAGTGATTTATTTAACAATTAAACTTAAGATTATGCTTATTAGATGCGTGCTTTTAATCCATACTTGGATTCTAGCATTTTTGTATACCTTCTAAAGATTTATTGGATTAACAAAACCTTATTTGATTACATATCGTCCTCGCAAGATAATCATTCAATAAAGAGTTCTTGAAATCCAATTTATCATATTTCCTTCCAAAGAAAACAAGTAGACAATTTAATCGTCTTTATATATTTAAAGTTCGTAAATGAGGAAGTTTTAATCATAATCAATTACTTGAGTATGAGTAAACATTTATGTCATTTGACGTGCAATAAATATGTATACAAATATTGTCCTTATGAGTCTTCTCTAAAAGGAAACTCATTCAAACCTGATAGGTTAAAGATAAAACAAATTCTAAGAATATGATTATCTCCTTTTGGATAGCATCTGTTTATTCATAGTCTTTGAGTCATTCATTAAATTCAAGATCTAATAATGCATCTCCTATGGTTAGCAGGTTCATAATGATCCTCTAACTCATAATCCTCACCATTGATATAGAAACATATCATGAGGTATCCATGCGGATCTATGAATATGAGTAAACTTATTCTGAGGTTCAACATTTTTATGTTTTGCCTTAGTATGACATTCGCTAGTGCGTTTAGAAGGTTTATGTATCTTCTTCTTGAATTAATTCAAGACCTACAATACTCCCACTCGCTTCTTGCAAAGTGAGACTCCCACTCGCTTCTTGTATATTTAAGACTGTTTTCAAATAACTCAGCATGACGAGCAACAGAAACTTTGTTCTCGTGTGGGTTGTAGAAATGGCATCCCATTGTTTCCTTTGGGTATCCAACAAAATACACTTAACAGTTCTAGTTATTTGTCAATAATAATCTCTAAGAGTTTTTTATCAAATTTAGAACTTCAATCAAGACATAATGAGATACATCTCATTTATCTTAATTAACCTTCTAGGTTGGAGTCTAATTAGGTATATCCATAATATACTCACATATCTAACCTTGATATCTTTTAGGAGTTAAATAAGTTAAGGTCATCATGAATCAAAATAATATCGATATATAGTTTGATTACCCTAGTTGGACATACCATAAAATGTGGTATTCCAATAAGATTGATCTTATACTTTTATGGCTTTTCCTATTATACCAACTTAAGTTAAAACGTAATGGTATCAATAGTATTACTAAGCCAATTGCATCCTTTTATAAGTCTTTTGACAAGTCAATTGACTTAATATATATGTACTAACAAGTAGACTAAACACCCAATAACATTTACTATTCGTTATAAGTCTTTGACCAAGTCAATGACTTCATGTACATGTCTTAACAAGAAGACTAACAGCGATAACTTTTTCTGATGTTATAAGTCTTTGCACAAGTAAGGACTTAAGTACATGGTACTTTAACAGTAGATATAGCAATTATTAAACTACAGTTAAATTAATAGTAAGTTCGAGTTAATTTCAAACTTGTGTTTATGATTTCTAGAAAATAATCATGTAAGCTTATCTTTTTTGTTTTGACACATTCTCTTATAGGGTACTTTACCATTAAATGTGTAGGAGTCTTAGTAGAGTGGATAGTTTTCTTACTTTGCAGTTAAGAAACCATTGGTCATGCTGTTCTAAATTGTTCCTTGCACACAATAAAGATTCCTCCCACTTATGCAGGGTACAACTTCTTTGCATAAAACAACACCACACTAGTTAGTTTGTTTGTATTAACAATATGGCAGTGTCAAGCTCATAGATAGTGTATATCTAGAACCCCATCTATTAATAAGGAATCGTGTATAACTATTAAAGATAACATTTAAACCGAAGCGACATCTCAAAGGCAACAAGTTATCAAAGATAATACACAGTGATTCTTTACTAAATAAAGATGTTTCACACTTGGAAAGTAATTTATTATTTCAGGCCAAGCTAAAAATAAAGTAAAATGTCTTTGAGGTAAACAACTTATAACTCCCACTAACTTTGACAATATTGCAAGTTTGTCATTTTCATTTCTAAATGCATTACTCCTACTGGATCTGGCAACATTATGAGTGTTCCTTCACTAATAAAAGTAATTGCAATTTATCTTTTTATATGTTAAATATTACACCATTATTGCTAAATGTGATCACAGGACTAGTAAGCTAAAGTACTTAGATATGCAACTAAGTGTGTTCAAAGTTTGAGTCATGTGCAGCTGTTTTATTAACTGAAAAATTGGCATAGCATTCCTCCTTTATTCGCTCACTTTACTTATGGGTGTGCATAGTCTCTTACATGGTTTAAGAAAAAGCTATATAGACACGAGGTTAGATTTTCTCTAGTTATTTCCTTTTACAGTATGCGGTGATATTTCATCTTCCAATCAAACCTTATAAATATGTCTTGTTTACAAACAAGATTTTTTATTCTCCTGGTAGCTTTGAACAAGTTCTCTAGTAAATCCAAGTTTATTATGATGATTCAAAGATTTCATACAACGAAAAAAAGGTATTGAAGCATCTTGAAAGAATAAAACGTCCGTTTAACTTAAATGAAGTTTGGTATGAGTTTCGATTAGGGATTAGGATAATTCTATAACTTTTCTAAAAGTGACTTACTTAATACATTAAAAGACTTGCATTAATACATTAAAAGAACTTGCATAATCCAATATAACTGTAAAAGCCTTTGTTTACGGTATTCGTTGCATTAATACATTAAAAGAACTTGCATAGTTCATTTTCAGTATTTTTTATAATACATCCCTTAAAAACTAACTACCCATGTTTATATAAATAAACAATTAATTTTACAATGGTCTAAGATCCAACTTGACGTTCTACCATTAATGAAGATGATCTACTAGAAATGGTATAACTCAAAAGGTAATATGCGGGAGATAATTGCCAACATGTGCAACTCTTAGCCATTATGGGGCACAAGGCAATATAATCCAGAATTATAATGTCAAGTAGCATGTTTAACTCCATCGTGTGCCTCGGGTCGAAGGTCTGACCAACCATACTCGATATAAGTCGTCCAATACAAAATCTGTAATTTTACAGTCTCAGGTCTGACCATACGATTGTTATATTACCTTGTTTTGCAATTCACCTAAGACTGTCTTAGAGTAAAAAAACAAACTCAAGTGATTTCATACTTGGATGGCAAATGACTTAATTTTAAGGGTATAAATATTTTGATAAAAACAAGGTTGCCAAAAATGTGTATAAAGAAGTATGCATACAACCTTATAACACTAGTTATTTTTTTTAACATTTCCATTTTCGTTTTAAAAACTTTCTATAAATAGAAATCCCATAATTTTATAAACCACATGCCATTTATAAAATTAGGGTTACCATATTTACAATATTTCCATGTATCAGTGATCTTACTACGGATAAGGTTAATTCCCCACGGGAAATAATCAAACCCTAGTAACGATTACGACATACTTTTAAATATTGTTAAAACGTATATGTAAAATTGTTTATTCTTGCGTTGTTCCATCGCGGGTTTCCTTGCGAAAACCACTAAACCCATGCGTTATAGAACGTTGCAAGAAATAACAAATTTACGTATACAGTCCATAATTTAGCAAAGTGTACATATCAATATACGTACAATAAGCATTTTAATTATGTACTTTTAGTCCATATTAATTTTGAAAATCATTTTTTCATTTTATATAAAATAAATGCCACAATATAAACATGCAAAACATATTTACCAAATTAATCATACTAAACAAAATCATTTACGTAATTAAAACAATAATTTAACAAAAGTCTTCTCATCTTTTGCAATTAACCAATTAATTTACGTAATGATTTCATGCATACCATACTAAACAAGCATGCATAAAATATATTTAGCTTAATAACCATGGTTTACATGCACGTAATCCATGGTTAAGCAATAAATAAGGTATAATATATTTAAATTCGCAAATTATAATATATGCATTTATAATAAGCGAAACAAATCTTTCTAAAATATAACCATATTTTATGTGATATTTAGGGTAAAATATCTCACTAAATAATATCCTAAAATAGGTTTTCACATAAAAGGCAAGAAATATTCATAAATATGCATTTATATTTTAGCCGGATCTTCCAAAATACATACCATATTTATATTTTCAGATTTTATATGTTTTATATTAGTAATTCTTTCAGTAAATAAATTCCTAAAATAAATTGAACATAAAAAAGGCAAGAAAATATTCACAAAATATATGTATTTTAGGTATTTTACCGTTTTATGTAATTATAACGCTTATATGAGCGGCTCGTGATGCCATTGTTGGAAATCGTTATCTAAATAACCTAATATTGCGTGAATATTAAACGAGCTACGCAGCGGAATAAAACTCATATAGCACTTATAATTAACATAAAACATAAACAGAAAACATACCGAATAACAACCAAGCTACGTGAAGAACCGAAGATTTCTTCGAGTACACGCATGTGTGTAATACATGCGAAACCAAAACCCTTCAAGTTACTAAAGTAAGTAACCTCTACGCGTATCATACACTACACGTCAACCAATACCACCTGAATGCTAGTTCCACGAACCAATGATCAAGAATACATAAAGTAATCAAACTCAAACAATTTATCCCCAAGGGATTGTTTGGTTGGAAGCCTACTAGGAGAAGAGAAGGAAAAGGGATGAGAATTATGAGCTAGGGGATCCTCCTTATATAGTATATGATTTTAAGGTTTACCTAAAATACATAACTTGGAGGAAAAGATAGCTCACAAGCCCAATCCAATCCTTTGGATCCTCTAGGCCGGTCGAAATCTCCTGCAACACCCCTTGGTGTTGACTTTTTGACTTTTCTAATATTTATGGTTAATTACATTTAATTACCCATTAATTAAAAAGCCTTATAGTTAATTATTCGTAAACGATCTAATTAACGACCGTTAGTATTCTATCGTTGGAATATTAATATAAATAATAAATGTACACTTATATTATTATATACATTAATCGAGTATTAATACATATATAATAAATATACGCTTATATTATTATATATAAACCAATAGAGTGATATCTATGTGTATACGTGTGTGACCCCGTAGGCTCACGTATTCCTAGCCGTATAAATATCCATATGACATGAGCACAAAACCAACAATTTGGATTTGCTTACAAGCAAACCAACAACTGCCAATGGTGTCTTAAAAAAGAACTTTTTTAAGCTTGACCTATCTATTGAAAATCTAAAAGGATTGACGTAATTCCTTATTGCCAACAGCAGAAGAGGCACGGTCGAAGGCGAGTGAGGCTGGAGCTCAAGTAGAAGAAAAATAAATTAAAGACTTCGAGAGGGAAGCAATGACATGTATTAATGAAGGTATTGTATGTTATAACCCAATACCTCATTTTTAGGAATAATGAGAATGATTGTCTCTCTTTATTTATAGAGTTCTTTTAGTTATCTATACATTTTAGCATAAAATAAATTGAATGCAACAATCCATCAAAATCTGACAGCGTTGATTATAATCAAGAATTGCAAATAGGAAGCTTGGTGATGTTGATTTCTGTTGGAGTAACACAGCGGCTGCAAAGGCTGATTGCACTATCACCGGTTTACTTTATGTTATTAGCGGGGTTTACGTCAAATATGGTACATATAGTAATTTCAACTATTAGGTACTCTCTTTGACTTTCATGGTCAAATTTAGGACTTTCATTATTCCAAATAACATAGCGTCTACCCTCTACACAAATATGACATAACTAAACTAATTTTCCCAGCCACTATATTAAGTTACTAACATGGAGATACACAACAAGTACCATCATTATAGGCCAAATACTTTAATTGTTATAAACAACCAATACTCAAATGGTGTAACAAATACGATTTCCTCATGCCCGCAAATTATGTAACTAACGTGAGTATTCAAAAGCTTTGACATAAAACAAAGTATCAAAATAAAATCTGTTATTATTATAGTGGCAAATAGTTGAACCATTTAGGCTTCTATAACACAATAACACTTGCAGATTAATGAATCATTGTAACTCACATGCTTTAAAATATTGAAGCATGTGAATGGTTAACTGGTGCTTTAAGTGGCCTTGAAGCACCAACCTTGGATGCAAGTTTTGCCTAAAATTAAACAATAAACAGAGGCTTCATCAAATTCAAGCTTATTCTTTAAAAGTTCCACCTGATAGCATCAACTGTTTAACAGCAGAGGAGGCAGCAGATACATAGCATCAACTATAGAGAATAAGCAGTGTAAATATTTTAAGAAGCAGTGTAAATAGTTTTAGTTTCTGTAAAAAGTTTGTATCTTTATTCCTGGGTTTTGGTTTAAGTACAAGTAAAGTTTAATTACAGGTTAACTTGTTGTTGGACATTTATGTTTTGGGTGAATATTTTAAGTAATATAAATAGTTTTAGTTTGTGTTAATATTAGTATCATATTGTCGTAGTTACTGACTGTGATGGAAATGCGGTTAATTTTGATATGTTGAAGTCAGTATAAATCAGTTTAAAACAAGATCTGCCAAACACTCCACTAAAATATGTAGAGACCATTCATGTTTCAAAGTCAAAGTTTGACCCATTTGGCCTTCAAGTCAACGTTTCTACTACTATAATTCTTAAAGCATATGAGCATACATTAATGTTTGAATGAAACTTTTCATATGCTAATATCTTAGAGTAAATAAGTACTTAACCATAAAGAAGCATGAACGAGTTAAATGTACGAATTGCCAAACACCCCTTAAGCTATTTAGTTTTAACCCATTTGACTTATGAAGTCAACGTTACCACCCTTTTGATTTGGATCGGAAAGAGTGAAAACTTAAACATGTTAGACTCTTTTTGTAATAGGTGTATAAACATAAATTTTCGTCTAGATAATCATATCTTCATTGGGTATTTTTGATGGCGACTTGAAGCATTGTTTATAGGTGGAGAACATACCACTTACTTTTAAGTTGAAAGAACATTATTTTGGTTCTTTTGTTTATCCTTTGCTAGAGGAAACACGATGTGAGCTGGCTTCTTCCATGGAGATCATGTATAAAGTCCAAAAGTGATGAAAACATGTTGTTGGAAACACGAAAAGTGTCGGTCACTTCCAAAGTTGTAATAGTCTTAGCACGTAGTTAGTATAAGGATTAGATTAGTAATCTAGTCCGGCCCAAGGCCCATGGGTGGCCCAACTCCAGCCCATGGCCGGCCTCTATGTAGTATTTATACACCCTTTCCTAGTCTTGGAGAGGGTTGGTTGTTCCATTTGTTTCACACATTCCATAATACATTCATCCATTCCATCCAAGTTTCTCTCTAACAATCCAACCCACATCTCACTTATTGTTCTTGGTTGATTCATTAGATTACTAGTATTCTACAAACCAAAATGTGTTCAATCAAAAGAACAATGTGATATGTTAATCAAACAAGTCAATATATAGTCTGGGGAAATTTCTGATTTAAATACAAAACTTCAGGAACAAGGTTTGGTCATAGCAGCCCTAAAAAATGAGTTAAGGAAACTTAAAGGAAAAGCTGTAAATAAGGAGGCTACTAAGACCCAATCTATTGATCCAAAAGTGTCTAAGGATAATATGGAACCAATCATGCCCAAATTGTTGAATAAAAGGACTGCTCACTCCTCGTATATT
>BQNB010160049.1:0-14845 GCA_026074375.1 Tanacetum coccineum | reverse complement strand
GCGGTTTTGTTCCTAAGATTTGGTCTGTATGTGTCGGGTTTAGTGAGGTTGAGCTTCTTTTGGTAACTTTCGACACCTAATTGAAGATCTTCCACCCCCTTTGAATGACAATACGTCTGGTGAACATCCGTAATGCCACATTCAAATCATACCGTTTGTCGATAGTGAGATTGGTCAGCTTTTGTTGAACGAGTAAAAGTAACATGTCTTCAATGTCTTGTAGATGTAGTCTTTTGAAATCACATTCTTTAAACGTATATAGCTTCTGATCATCTCGACGAACTTCAATCTCTTCCTGGTGACCGTAGTCATACTTCTTCATAATCATAAGTCTGGTTACCTTAATAATTCTTCTTCTAGAGTAAACATCTTTAGACGAAGTCAAGTTACTTGCGTATTCGTAGAAGCTTAGGCGTTTGGGTCCCCAGTTTGAAGTGCCAAAGTAAGCATGTTGATCATATTTTAACTGCACGGGACTCCACAATTCGGGAACCAAGTCTTCGATCCATTTGAGCTCATAAGTAGCAGCCTTTGTCTTCGTCATAGAATTTGAGTATTGTCTGCTTAAGTCTCTACCCTTCAGATATTCCAGATCTTTATTGATAAAGTAATCATTAGGGATAATTAGACGTCCTCAATGATCTTGAATTAACGAAAGAGGCTTTCTTAGATTGAACGGATATTGTTTGTTTTCGGGGTTATGCCAGTCAAGATGTTCAATTGTTGCTTTGGAACACTCTTTAAGATGGTACTCTAATTCCGTAATACTCTTGCAAGTGCCTTTGAGCAGGTTAAAAGCTGGTCCAACCAGAATTTCTTAAGTCAGATTTAGAATTTTAAGCCGATTCAAGACAAATGCAGAGAAATCAAATGAAGTATCATTGAACTCATCAAATGAAGTGGGAGGTTCTTCAGCACGTGCAGCTTGACTTATCCAGGTCTGAGGTGGTCAAAAGTCAACTTGACGTCTCTTACTCCAATCAGGATCAGGAGTTGGAGGTCGCTTGGGTTTCTTGAACCAGTCAGCTTTGGTAACATCCTTGTTAGCAGGTTGTTCATCGTTGTCCCTCATGATGAACTCTTGATCTTGTTGCATGCCTGAGTCTTCAACAGTGTGACTTGGCTCCTCTGCATGGGCAGACTTGCCAGAAGACTTATGATGGGAAGCGTATTTGGAGGTGCTTAAAGACTTCTTTTCCTTAGACCTTGAATCTTTGGAGGTCTCAGCATCTTTACCAGATTTCCTTCTTTTCGTCCTTCGGTCTGATCCAGCGAAGGGGTCTTTATCCTTGTCTTGATCATCTCGTTCTCTTTTTAGTATGACAACATCACCATATGAGGACATGATGTCATTATCATTGTTGTACGATTCAAACAATGCATTGTAGAGATTCTTCTGAAAGCCTGATCTGTCTATCGATTTATTAGCCTCCATTTTGTCAATGAGAATCTTCTTCAGTTCGAATTCTGATAGTGCAGTTGCTAATGCGTAAGATGTCTAAGGTTGATTAGTTGATCTAACTAACACTTCAGCTCCCAGAGATTCGGTTACGTACTTCTCAATCTTTGGCATGATCTTAGAGATTTAAGCTTTAACTTGATCCTTGATTATTTTCTTCATGGTCGAGTCTACCTGATTGAGAAATTCTTGATTCTCGGCTTGAGCTTCTTCTCTAAGCTTGTTTGTTTGCAATTGAACAGCCACATCCACTGCTTCTTTCATCTTAGAAGCAAGGTACGAATCAACAATGCCCGAAATTAAAGAGACAACTTTAGTAAATTGATTTGTTTGCCTGAACTCAGAAATTTTAGATTCTAATGCGGATACCCTTTGATCAAACTTGAATACGGATGCAAAGTTAGGAATTTCTGGCAAAGTCACTATTGGATTTGTGGAAGTTGTTGTTGTGGAAGATGGTGTTTGTTGTTGTAGAAGAGGATTGAAGAATAGAGGTAGTGGAGGAGAAGTTGTAGTGAAGCCGGATGTGATTTCAGGAATTACAGTTGCATGATGAGCTGAGGTTACCATCAATGAAGCTATCTCATTATCAGTTGGAGATGGATTCTCAAGATTTAGGAGTTTGCTTGTAAAGTCGGAGGAGACAGAAGAGCTTTGTACAAGTTCATCGGTCTTTTGTGCTTCCAGTACCAGAGTAAGAGTCACATGAGCGTCTTTTTCTTCTTGCTCAAACCCTGATTCTTGAGAAACATTTTGTTGTTCTGAAGCTCCTTGTTCAACATTGTTCATCTCAGTATCATTATTTCCTAAATTCGCCTTCACATCGCCATACAACTCCTTTATAACCTCATCATCTTCTTCATCATCCATTGTTTCTTCATCATCAAGCTTTTCTTCATCAGTGAGTTCATAGTCAGAAGGAGTACAAACTCAGTCATCAACATCTTCTTCTTCATATTCAGTCTGATCTACATTAGTTAAATTTAGATCAGGAATCTCATCACTGTTGGATTCTGTTCTTTCATCATCACTGTCATCATCATGAGTATCACTCTCACCATCATTATCATTATTACCATCATCATCATTATCATCTTCATCTTTACTATCTCCCCAAGACTCTTTATCACTTTCATATTCGTATGAAGATACATCGGGAACCCCTAGTATAGTACCAGTTTCTTCATCTGCACCAAAAGTCTTTTGTTGTTGCTCATCAGGAACCCTTGACTGAGTGTCAACTCCATCACCTGAGCCACTTTCATATGATACGTGAAAGTCTTTCTTGCTTCTCTTAGTAGCCAGCTTAATCTGTTCAGCTTCAGTTAATGCAACCTTAGATAATATAGCTAAACCTTTAGCTTTTGTCTTCTTTGCAGGTTGCTTCTTCTTGTTAGGTTTAGCCACCTTAGCTTTTGACTTGAGACTAGTACCTTTAGTAGCTTGAACATGCTTCTTCTTAGGAGATGTGTCTGAATCAGATTTCTGGTTTCATAAATATTTTATAACATTTTATATAAAATAGCTTTATGCATTTTGGATCCCGGTGTACGCTTTGTCCAAAATAAAAAAAGATTCAACTCGAGTATTCGCGTATCAACAAACGCAGTTTGAAGTAAGGATTTACTAATTTATTAAATACTTTTATTTAAGAAAAACTGATAATTAATATTATCATTAATCATTGTCGGGCGTTACCCCGTTGCGTTTTTTCCAAAATCGCTAGAGGGGCATTTCATCACCTGTCTTACTGATTCCGTGTCCTCGATCAAAACTAAAAAGTTGTCAGAATTTCATTCCTACAACTCATTCTTTAGATCCGAGTCAAGAAAACGTGATTTGATGGTCGTTCTAAAATCAAGCCCAGATCCTAAAAGTCAAAAGTGAAATCGTCAGTCGAATTATGAAAATTCACTGTACATTACCTACCCCTTAAAGAAATCCTCGTCCCTAGATAAATTGGTTATACGATTTGTACCAAGGGAAAAACTTAAAGTTTTAATAAAACTCTTTATATACAGCCTGATAACTTAGTCAGCAAAATTCGGTGTTTCTACAATTTCAATCTACCAAAAGTTTTGGCTAGTGTTATTCTGATATTTAATCCAGCAAAAGGGTATCTCAAAATAGTCATTACGAGATCGTATGATGGTATAACCGCGTCATAAGGGAAAGTCCTCATTATAGTGAAAACCTCAAGAGAAAGTGAGTTCGTGAGTAATGTTTAAAAGTTTTCTAAAATGTTCGGAGACGATCCTCGATTCTACTATTGTAAATTTCATAATCACATCAACGTGGCTTATGTGAGTAAGTACTCAACTTACTGGCAGTTCTAGATGTATCGCAAACCTAATCTTCCGAACCAGTGGCCAAAAATGATAGTCCAACACCTGTTTCGCTCATAGTGTTATCTCTTTAAGAGTTGCATATCCTAGTGGATAAGTTTTATCATCCGGAAACCGCTTCAGGACCCAACATAGCGACCATATAACGTCAATTACTAATAACAAATGTGACGGATATGCACTCAGCGTAGCTCCAAAAACATTCGTGATTCAAGGAGACTTGCAATGCAAAAGGAATAACTTAAATAATAAGGTAAGCTCCAGGAGAGCCTTAAATTTTGCTGGTAGAGTAAACTCATATTGTTCTCTAACCCTTTGAAAAAACATTCTGATATTATCGATTTCAGGTTCCATACTCGTGTCATTGCGGATATCCATAAAGCCCACTCATTTATAATTTTCTATTTACATAAAGAAGCGTCCGAATTATGAAAGTAAAAATGATAAACTTAAGGTCGGTATTTATAATGTATTTATTAACTAAGAGGCTCCAATCCTTTATATAAATACATATAAATCTCCTACATAATAATTTCCGTGCATTTACGCCAACTTTCATAACCGTCAAGGTGTTGACAAACATTGCATTTCTCATAATGATATTGGAACGGCTGATTTAAAACTCGTCTTTGGAAGCGGGAGTAAAAACTGCCAGCGAATCAACATCGATTCAAGAAATTTATTATACTCGTTAGCAGTAAAAGGGAAAGATCTCTATAAACAAATCACTAACAGTATCATATAAATCTTCCATTTACAAGTCCCGCCTATACAAAACCTTGCAATACTTAGATTCATACACAATCCGTGTAAAACAAACTGTCGACGGGCTTGTTAATTATAGCAATTATCATATCAATCCCTCAATACAAGTCCCCCAAGACCAAGACTTGTAATACTTAGATTATGACATAATTCTCATGTAAACAAAATTATGACAGTCGCCGTTAATACAATATTATATAAATTATGAAGAAAATAATATTACTAGAGACCATTGTGCTTTATCTTAACAATGTATGAGAACAATGAGACCATTGTGCTACACACAATGTCTACGATTAGAATGAACCATCTGTGAAACCCACAATGTCTTTACGAAATCCCCTGTATTATAGAATAACTCTTATATAAATAGTGTACGATATATGCAAAAGAAGTATGCAATATAATTACATATAGGTATGTCAGAAAGCACTTAATCAACACTAATGTATGCACATAACAAGTATGTGTAGCACTTTGAAAATGATTGTGTGATGCAATGTTTTGAAAACGGTTTATCTAGGGTAAATATCAACCTATTCGTAAACCAGCTCTGATGACAAGCTGTAACTCCCCAAAATATACAACACCGCAACGAATACCACATGGGGTCACTGCATATACAACATAGATACAAAAACGACCTCTAGTTCGTGTGGAAGAATAACATTGTTATATTAATCAAAAGCGTATTTAATATAACGTATGTCCCATAATTGCAATCACATGAAAACATGATGTAAAGACTCCAATGCACTTTAAGAAATCCGACACAATTTACCCTAGAAAATACATGGCCTTCATACGTCAACACATAAAGTTTTGAATTCATATGGTTAAGTTTAAATATGAATGTATGTTTCAAAACTATCTTTATCCACATTGTCCCTCACAGAACCATGTAAAATGTTTATAAATATGCACGACCACATTGTATGCACCAAAAGTACCAATATTATCCCAACGAAATTAGAAAGAATGCATGTTTGAAGTGACTGGAACAAAAGTTCCCAAAGTATTATTTTCGGGGGCCCATATCCCCAACGTTATAATCCGTCATGTTATAACGGTCTTTCCTGTGATACTAGTTAACCCAACAGGGTTGTCCAATCCCTAATAATCGATTTTTAATCAATTCGCAGTGACATGCACGCTATAAGTTCTTACACCGCTAAGCTAATCCCCAAACAGGATCCTGAACACACCCAATAGATCATTTCTTAACATTCCGCTCCCCTCCAAGGTATTACTGTTTCCTGACGCTGTAGAGTAACGTATGTACCCTAATTTTTTGGCAGTGATACAAATAAGTTGTCAATCCCATTCATTAGGTGTTCCCTCCAAAACACCCGGGCATAGGGATGTTGCCCGTGCACGCCAACAATCTAATCCGAAATCATTCCAAGATAGAAGATTATTATGAACCTAAAATGAAAGTCAAAATAAGTATTCCCATACGAGCTATCAAATAAGTATCTTAAACCATTGTATCAATCATTGTAAATGCATTTGCAAACAATCAGTTCTCACCCCAATATATGTAAAACGGATTAAATACAGGACTATAAACTTCACAAAACCACTTAAAACAATCACATTGTATCAATAACCGAGAGTAAGGTATAAAAATTGTAGACAAGCATTATCCCCCTCGCGTATAAAACAATCATAAGATTGAAAAGCGCGCTATGAACCACACTTTGATTAAAGACACGATCAATTATAATCCAATAGAAATACAACTGAATCTGCACCATCTCGTCCACACGCTATAATTATGTCGCTCTATTATTACACATAATAAATCAGTCCTACATGCGTACATCGTTACCCACGACAAATCATACATATTTTTTTATATGTATACATAACATATAACATTGATGAAAAATCACTTGCCCTTTAAACCTTACCCTTATATATTTATGTATATATACTCAATTTTTCGTTCCAATCCAAACCTACTCAATAGTTACAGAAAGTAATATTTTTAAATGCCCCGTTTTGAAACCAAACAAGATCTTAAAACAATTAAATTTGAAATAATATATTAACCGACTTTATTTTCTCAATCAAATCGTACAAAAATGTTTTAATAGTAACAAAAATAGCCAATTACTTTTTACTTGACCTTTAGTTTAGACCCCTATATTTAAGATTTTTAAAACTGATAAGCCATCGGCTCAAAAAAGTAAAAACGTCATAAGAACAACTGTCGTGTTTCGCCGAAGCCGAAACACCGAAAGTGCTCAATTCTAATTAATAACTTGTCAAATGTTAATTATATAGTAAAAATTAACTTATTTCTACTAAAGATATATTCGATTACACTCCAGTTTCCCTTCCATTATTGGATTAACAGTCTCCGTTTTATATCAAAACGTCCGTCAAAATATATATTTGTTATAATGTAGAAACTAAAGTCCACTGTTTCAAAGTCTCGAATAAAATCCGAACCCAATTCGTTTTCTCTCTACTTATTCGTTACAAAAACGCGCCAAATCCGGTTGTAGGTCAAAGCTCGCCTAAACTAGATCATATCTTTATACATTAATATTAATACCCGGTTTTAAATAGGAATATTCCTAGGTATACTGAACCAGCGCAAGTTTCAACATATTTCTCACAGATAAATAAATCGATAGCGAAATTAAACAAATGAATTTTAATAATTTTGTGTACAACCAACGCAACCTTTTTGTTCGGCAGTCTTCGCAGCCCAACCCAAACAAACAACCCGACCCGCCCTGTTTCCCGCTGTCCCCACACCTAACCGATCACCACCGGCTTTCACAGCCACAACAAACTACACCCCACTATGGGTGTTAACCCTTAAACCAACCAAACTCTCTCAGAAACGCAAAAACCCCCAGCTGTCCAACACCAACCCCAAACTCACGCACCCTACTTCGTGTTATAAACTCCAAACAGCACCCCTAATCTATTCCAAACCAAAACACCCCTTTGTGGGATGTCGGTCACATAGCCAAACGACCCTATGGTTGAACTACAACCCAAACGCCCCCTGTTTCAACACTAAACCAAACCCCCTCTTAGTCTTTATAAACAGCCAAACCACCCCTGTGCGTGGCTGTTACAATCTAAACGCACCCTACGGCTTGAACCCGACGAACCGATCACCCGGTGTTTATATACATCAACCAACAAACCCACGCGTTATTTTAACCCCGGACCAAACGCACCCTCGCTTGAATCCACAACCCGACGCACCATGTTCGGGTGGTAAAACAAACCCACAAACCCAACCCATCTTGTTGCTCCCCCGACGTCAACCCCACAACCCGACACCCCCGCGCTGTCTACCCCGACCACCCCCTAGGCGCGCCCACCGAACCCACCCCATGGTGCTGTCTTTCTTTATTACCTACCAAACCACCCTCGGTGGTTTAATAAAACAAACACGCCCTTTGTGGCTATTACACGCGAAGCAAACGCACCCTTGGTGCTATTATTAAATCTGACGCACCCTTGGTGGTAGTCGGTGGTGGCTATGATGATGATGATGACGAAAGGATGATGATGGTGGGGGTGGTGGTAGCCGGCTGTGGTGGTGACGTGGGGGTGGTGGTCGCGCGTGGTAGCGAGTGTTATAGGGGATCGAGTAGATCCGCTCATGAGGAGCCTCTTTGGTGTTGGCCGGAAAACTCGTCGGAAAAGCGGCCGGTGGTGGCCGGCGGCGGTGGGTGGTGGCCGGATAATTGGGGAAGAGAGAGTGTGTTATAAGTTTGTGTGTGTGTGTTTGTATAAAGATGGAATGAAATGAAAAAAATATATAAAAGTTTTATTTATAATAAAACTTTAAAAATAAGTGACAAGTTGAAATAGTCCAGGGTTTGTTTTGTAACTTTTTAGTATAGTTTTTGATAGAAGCGGTTCGGGACTCGTTTGAACGACTTAACGGACGATTCAAATCTCGAAACTTGCGCCATTGTTTTTCGAATCATTTTTCTGATAAAAATGAGTATTCACTTGATAGTATTTCATAAATATTTTATAATATTTAATAAAATATCTGTTATTCATTTTGTGGACCGGTTTTGCCTCGTCCGAAATAAAAATGGATTTAAGCTCGAGTATTCGCGTTATCAACAACGCTTTTAATTAAAAATGATGACTAATTTATTTAATATTTTTATTAAATAAATACTGATAATTAAAAACAAATTTAATTATTTTTGTGTGTCCGCGTTGTATGTTGTCCGTATAATCTTTGCGGTGTTGTTTTAGCCCTTTTCGGCTCGTTTCCAGGTCTCGGGCAAAACTGAAAAGTTGTCTGAAATATCATTTCACATCAAATTGCTTTAGAGTCCGAGTCGTGAAAAAACGAGAATAAAGATGACGTTCTTATAAGTCAAGCAGATCCTAAAAGACAAGATTGAAAAACGTCATTCGAAATTCGAAAATTCTCCGGATGTTGCACCCTTGATCTCGTAAGAACCATTTTTTTATACCTGCCCGGTCCAAAGATATCACTGGACGTTATCAGTCTTTATTTTTATTGCACTTTAAAAACATTATTGTCAGATTTTGAATACGACGTATTCACTAACCTGATACTCCGTATCCACCAGACTGACTCGTACTTATTTTGTTTAGTTTAGTTTAAATTAACCGTAGGTACCAAGATAGGAATACAAATGTTCTTCCTATATTTTCTACAAGACCTTGAGAAAGAAATATCGGCAAATATTGGTGGAAATTTTAAATTTCTAGAAATCTTGAAGTGTTGGAGTTTTGAAACTTCAAGGCGGTTGTTCAACACAATCTTGCTCATAAACGCAACTTGGAGAAACTACTGAGCAAATATCAGGGGAGTTTCTCATTCTAATTCTTTTTAAAATTCTCGTATTTAATGTTTTATATATACAACGAGGACGTTGTATAATTCAAGTGGGGGGGTGGAATTAGAATGTTTACTTGTCCTATTTTCACATTAAAATGCTTAAATTATGCTTAAATTTTAAAAAAAATTAAGCATACTTTTATAAAATTACATGTTACATAACTCACACACAATAACCCTTGTTAGATATTGTGAGGATTTAACCTTTTCGTTTCCAAATGATGTTGCAGACTTTAGAACTTGGCTTGGTATATCACTCGAGACCGCAATGATAAGTACTATGAATTTAGATGGAGTAACTTGTTTAAATTGGTAAATTTTAGGATTACACCCAAACCGCCTTTACATGTTTGCTTATTAACTAACTACACCGGTTAGTTAACCTCCCGTTTAAACCCTTTTCCACTCTCATCTTTAGAGTGAAGATCCACTAGAACAACCCGTAGAGCCAATCCTTTAGGAATTACACCAAATATTTCTTTCGTTACACCCTTACACCTTAACCTACCCTATTAGATTAAGTTTAATTTACAGTTGCTAGTTGCTTAAAGTGTAAAGTTTGTATTTCCCGAGTCTTGTGTCATTTTTTTATCTTTGGTGCGATTGGAAATTTGCACATTGCAAATGGGAATGTATATTAGTAGTCAAAACTCATGTGATTTTACTACCGTCATAATTATTGGTGAAACCGAAGAATGAAGAATTACCGAAGAAATTATCCGGAATTATTATGATCGTGAAGATGGTGAAACTACACCGAGATTTGAAGCATAGGTAAAAAAAATCGAAAAAATGAGAAAAATACAAAAAGAGAAAGAAAGTTTGAAGATAATCGTTTCGCAAAGGAATTACCGAAGGAATTACACGAAGGATCGATTATTCATTGATACGTCTAAAAAATCAACGATGTAATGTATTGTACAAAGTGAAAGATATCACCACTTACCTTGTAGAGTATGTAAAGTTTTGGGATGATTGGGAAGTTGACCATTACATGAACGCCAACTTAGGTTGTTGTTTTTGATCAAGTGATCAAGACGTTGTAAATAGTTGTGTCTTAATCATGGTAACAGTCAGAAAAAAGTGTCTAGCAACTTGTATCTTAAAGTCTTAATCTATTTGTTTCTGGATTTTTATTTAACAACAATTTACTTCCCTCTCACCTAATGATTAGCTGATTGTTTTACGCGAATGAGGATACATGGTCTCTTTCTTTTGTTGTTCTGTATGACCAGATCCTTGCATGAGTAGCTCCACATTCTCCCAAATCCTATTTTGCCGTTCTCGGGTGTGATTTGAGTGTGATTGAAGATGTGTCTTGGAGCCTTGATAAGAATGTTTGTAGCTTGAAATGTCAGACGCTCTTTGTTGTTCTCAGCCTCTGTGAACTCTTCATCAGTCTTTTCTCTTGTCACTTGAGTTTGTTGTTCACCTTCTCCTGTAGTGACTGTGATCATTGGATGTGGACTAGGTCCATTTTTAATGGATTTCCAGATAAGCTTTCCAAGAGGTTTACCACGAATGTACCTCTCTATACGTATCTTCCAAGACTCAAAGTCACTTTCCTCCAAACATTGGGAGGGGCTTATCCGCTACCAGCTGCACTTGACTCTTTATCAGTTGTTGCCATCTTGTAAGAGATATGAATGAACGAATCTTGAGTGGTTGTTTGTGTTTGATTGAAATCAATTAATGTTCACGGGATTTTACAAATCTTTGATTTAAAACCGTGTGTGTGTGTGAATCGTATCTTTCGCGGGATTTTACAAAATCAAGAAGAAACCGTAAAACAATTATTAATTGATGTTGAAATAATCAAGAAATATCTCACGTAGAAGGAAAGAAGAACAAGAGTAGTTTTATTTAAATTATTAATTTTTTTGCTTTAATTAAGTTATTTCCTTACTATCCCTTTATAATAATTTCAAATTTAAAAGATTATATATACTTGACTTTAGGAACAAATATTTACTTCCCAAATTAACCGCCAAAGATAAATCAAATCCTTCTTGATTTTAGGAAACAATTATTTACTTCCCAAAAATATAGATCACTTCCTTCTAAAATTAAGCCGAAAAACTCTTTTTTTAAATAAGCCGAAAAAAAATTTTAAAAAAAATTCAGCCGAATCTTTTGAAAAAAAATAAGCCGAAATTTTTCTTTAAAAAAAATACAGCCGAAACCTTTGTTTAAAAAATTCAGCCGAATCTTTTTGAAAAAAAAATAAGCCAAAAAAAAAGTTCCTTTTTTTGCGTCTTGTCTCCTCTGCTATCCCAAGGAATGAATTGTGTATTCTCCTTTTTATAATTTTCTTTTGTCGGCTAAAGAGATAACTTAGGACGAATTGTCAATCCTTTTTTTTTTAAAAACCGAAAGTTTTTTCTTTTAAAACAAACAGCCGAAAAATTTTGTTTTAAAAAAACCGAAAGACCTTTGAACACTCTTGTTTGTTTGAACAGGAGGATTTCAAGGATTATCAAGAAGACTTGTTCTTTTTTTTTTAAAACAACAGAAAAAAGAAAAAAAATTACAACCGAAAGTAATATTGAGAACCTTGGGTTCGGTTGGAATTTTTTTGTTGATTCACACAAGATCAAACACTAACCAACTTAGGCTCTTGATACTAACTGATGGTTCCAATAATTATTCATCTCACAAGAAAGATTGAGGTTTAAAGATCAAGAGAAAAACTGGAACGAAAATAAATATATGAAGGATGATTTTTAAACTTACAAGTGATATGAGTTTTGTTGTTTTACAGAGATAATCACATACCCTAAAGCATTGAATTTGTGAAGGGTATTTATAACCCTCAAAGGGGCCAGCCATATGGACCTTTGGATGGGCTTTTCAGGCTTTTTCTTTGTCGGCCCGATTACATTAAACATCATTAACTAACGAGCTAGTAAATGCTAAATAACTACTAGTGACCGAGACTTCTTTGTTTCTAACATTTATAACATCATTTAGCCATAGAATCATCAAAAATGAACAAAAAACGAGTACATTTATTCATTTCAAATCATGCATACAAAAAAACAACAAAGGACATGCCCATTTATGGCTTAAACTCATTTAGGATGAGGGATAAATCTACATTTTTTTAGCCCCCCCATCAAAAAATAAAACCCACAAGCTTATCTCACTAACACTCTAAAACCTAAATTTTGCAACCGAAATTGAGCATAGCACATTCATACGTTAACTAAATACAAAACTGGTGAAAACGAGTGTTCTACACTCCTAAGCAAGCAAAATCCCTCACTCAATTTGGGTTTTTACCCAGTTTGACTTTGATGAACCCTACATATATTATTAGGGTTTTCAAGATCAAATCCGTGTGAATAACTTAATACTTTGAGGAATGAGTTGTTTAGGAGGTGTAGAACAAGTTTTTAGTTGTACCTTATGCTTGAAAAAAATCTAGAAATGTAAAACAATGATTGGCGATTTTGAGTGGAGTGAGGGAGGGAAAAATTTAATTAATAAGTGTGTGTTTGTGTGTGTAAGTGGCGGGGAGGGAGTGTGTTATAAAACAAGTTTTGTTTTTGACACATTTGCCCCCTCAAGTATAATATCCTATTAATTTTTCATATACAAGTTTTATTAGGCAAGATAAGTTAATCAAATGGCACAAATAGTCCCTAATGTTTTAACTAGCATACCTAAAAACTTATATTTGCACAAATACTCCCTAAATGCATAAACACATAACAGTTAAGACTCACATAAGCTAAATTTAATTAACTCCCCTTTAATTAATAACCTGTTATTTATGTAAAACCTTTTCCATTATCACAAAACTGATTTTATGAAGAAGATATTTGACATATTCTCCCCCTCAAACAATGACCCGTTTTCTAATTAAAGACCTGTAGTCGTTGTTTGAGTGGTCAAATGTACTTGAAAAGCATTTTTTGATGAAATATTGCTTAATTTAGAAAACCAAACACCAATAAAATAATATTTCTCTTATTTTTACACATAAACGCACTGACACGTACACTTATGGTATATAGAAAGCACGGGTTGTGTTGCAAAGTAAACACAAGCCTTTGCATAGTCATTAAGTAGACCATGCCCGAGAATAAATTCTCGTTGAGAGGTCAACTTTTCTTTTTGAAATACTTGCCTTTAAGATGATAACCGGGTTGCTATCCGAAATAATAGCAAGCCATTTTGGCATGTTTTGAAAGCTTTTGAAACTTCTGCTCGAACTTCATTTACAGCCTCGTATCATTATTGAATGACATTTCTAAGGCCGTAAATGTTATCGATTTTCAGAAGACATGCCAGAGATACATATTTTTATATTTTTCTAATTTTTTTATTTTTTATTTTGTTTTTGAAAAATTTTATATAAAAGAAAATTATTTTTGAGTTTTTGTGTTTTCTTATGTACATATAATACAGGATATGAGTTACCACCATTACTCGTCTGTTTCCTCTGCCAGACTTTTCAACGTTTTTGGAGTCATGCTTCTCATCCCGAGTTTTTTGATTAAGAAATTGAATCTTTCTCTTGGCAAGGGTTTGGTGAAGATATCATCGAGTTGGTATTCAGTCCAGACAAAGTATAGCTCCACAATTCCATTCTTGACTTGCTCCTTTATAAATTGGTATCGAACATCGATGTACTTGGCTCGTGAGTGTTGAACATTGTTGCAGCATAGAGCAATCGCACTCTTGTTGTCGCAGTACAAAGGAATCTTATTGAATTGAAATCCATAGTCTGTTAGCTGTGAACGTATCCATAGGATTTGAGCACACACCCAGATAAAGCAATATATTCAGCCTTTGTACTCGAGATGACAGTGCACTTTTGCTTCTTTGAAGACCAGCTAACAAGTTTATCACCTAAGAATACATATGTATTGCGTCTAGTGTCCTGACACCATGCGTGATCTGCATCTGCATATGCTGTCATAGACATTCCGGTATCCTTCGAGTACCAGAGACCCATGTTAATGGTTCCCTTTAGGTATCGAAAGATCCTCTTAACTGCATTTATGTGCTTTTCGGTAGGCTTTGCCTGATACCGGGCACATAAGCAGATTGCATAAATAAGGTCTGGTCTACTGGATGTTAGATACACAAGGGATCCAATCATACTACGGTAAAGTGTAGTATTAATCGGGATCCCCTGTAGATCTTCATCTAGTTTACTCTTTTCTACCATAGGTGTATCTATAGAATCACTAGATAGCATACCATATTTTTTAACAATTTTAGAAGCATATTTAGATTGGTTTATAAAGATGCCTCTGGGACTTTAAGAGATTTGTAATCCTAAAAAGAATGACATTTACCCCATCACTGACATGTTGAACTTAGTGGTTGGTATGTGCTTAATTACACATACCTTTTACCTTTAAAAACGAGCTAAAATAACCAAAAACGGACTTAAAATGC
>BQNB010160048.1:0-14845 GCA_026074375.1 Tanacetum coccineum | reverse complement strand
CTTCTACAATTCAAGTTATAAGAAGTTTGGACTTTAGTAGATTTACCAAATGGAAAAAGGGCTATAGGCACTAAGTGGGGTTTCAAGAATAAAAAGGATGAAAGAGGAATTGTGATAAGAAATAAAGCAAGATTCGTTGCTCAAGGGTATACACAAGAAGAAGGGATTGACTATGATGAGGATGTCTTTGCCTCTGTTGCAAGAATTGAAGCAATTAGGCTATTTTTAGCTTATGTTTCATTTAAATATTTTGTGATGTATCAAATGGATGTAAAAAGTGCTTTTCTCAATAGGAAGATTGAAGAAGAGGTGTATGTATGTCAACCACCAGGATTTGAAGATCCAGACTTTCCTAATAGAGTATACAAGGTTGAAAAAGCACTGTATGGACTACATCAAGCTCCTAGAGCTTGGTATGAAACATTGTCAACATATCTGTTGGACAATAGGTTTTAAAGAGGGAAAATTGACAAGACCTTATTCATCAAAAGGCACAAAGGTGATATTTTGCTGCTCCAAGTTTATGTAGATGATATCATCTTTGGTTCAACAAAGAAAGAGCTATGCTTTGCATTTAAGAAATTGATGCATGAGAAATTTCAGATGAGCTCTATGGGAGAACTTACATTCTTCTTAGGATTACAAGTGAAGCAGAAGAAGGATGGCATATTTATTAGTCAAGATAAATATGTTGATGAAATTTTAAAGAAATTTGGGTTTAAAGATGTCAAGACTATAAGCACACCAATAGAAACTCAAAAGCCTCTGCTCAAGGATGAAGATGGTGAAGAAGTGGATGTTCACATGTATAGGTCAATGATTGGTTCATTAATGTATCTTACATCTTCAAGACCTAACATCATGTTTGCAGTGTGTGCCTGTGCTAGATACCAAGTCAATCTAAAAGTTTCACATCTTCATGCTGTGAAAAGGATTTTTAGGTACTTAAAAGGTCAACCAAAATTGGGCCTTTGGTATCCAAAAGATTCTCCTTTTGATTTGGTAGCATACACTGATAGTGATTATGCTGGAGCAAGCTTGGATAGGAAGTTTACAATAGGAGGTTGTCAATTCTTTGGTTGTAGATTAATATCATGGCAGTGCAAAAAACAGACTGTGGTTGCAAATTCCACAACAGAAGCTGAGTATGTGGCTGCTTCAAGTTGCTGTAGACAAGTGCTTTGGATTCAGAATCAACTACTTGATTATGGGTATAATTTTATGCATACCAAGATCTTTATTGACAATAACAATACTATTTGCATAATTAAAAATCATGTTTTTCATTAAAAAAAATAAAGCATATTAATTATCAGACATCATTTATTAGAGTATTTGACATTGAAAATAATTTGATTCAAAAGGTCAAAATTTATACTGACAAGAATTGTTGTAGATTTGCTTACAAAGGCTTTTGATGTAAGTTGATTTTAATATTGATTGCGGTGGGGAGGGGGTGGGGGGGTTTTTGATAGTATTTGGAATTGTTAAAATCTTAAAAGTCTTTTATTTTTTATGTTTTGTAGAGTTTTGTATGAAATAGTAATGTTATTAATGTTCATTAAAAGTTTCTGCTGTTAAGTTTAATTAGTGCCTGGCTAGTTATACTTTATTATGCTGAGTTTTACTATTAGTTAACTTAATATGTTAAGTATAATTAATACTGTAATAATTGTAGAATTGCTCATGGTTTGTGTTTTCTTGGTTTTAGACTAACATGTTGCAGGGAAGCAAAGGAAAATTGTTAGATTGATGATGGAAGAGCTGTGTAAAAACAGACCGAGTGATTTGGTGAGAAAAAGAATTGAGAGATGTGGTGAGTTGAAAAACAGAAAGAGTGATTTGGTGAGTAAAAGAATTGAGAGAAGTGGTGAGTTGAAAAACAGAAAGAGAGTTGAATATATTAAAAACAGACAGAGTGTTTGGAATGGAATTGGAGTTAATACCGGTGACTCAAAGTTAATGTTGCTAGGCATAAACTTACTACTGTTGGTGAAAGTTAATGCTGCTAGGCATAAACTTACTGCTGCTGGTGAAAGTTAATGCTGATAGGCATAATGATGGTTAATGTTGTTGAGGGTATTTTCATAAATACTTCGATTAAGGGTTTCAATCACTCATTTAATCGATTTCACTCTTTCATATACTCTTCAATCATAAACCCTAAATTAATTTTATCATCCATCATCAAAACCCAACACAATGACGACCCTAAAGTTTGCTGATACTCACAACATGGTCGCGTTCTTGTCTAAACCCGCAGAAAGTAAAGGGTTTGAACAAATTGTGGATTTCTTGAATGCACACCCTATTAAGCATGCATTAACGGTTAATCCTACAATCTATACTTCGTGTATTGAACAATTTTGGGCTACTGTCAAGGCAAAAACTGTCAATGGGGAAGTACAGTTACAAGCCCTAGTGGATGGGAAGAAGATAATCATAACTGAATCAACTATGAGAAGAGATCTTCAACTAGAAGATGCTGAAGGTGTTGATTGTCTACCCAATGCTACCATCTTTGAACAACTTGCATTAATGGGGTATGAGCAGGTTTCACAAAAACTCACTTTCTATAAAGCATTCTTCTCCTCACAATGGAAATTCCTTATTCATACTGTTTTACAATGCTTAAGTCCAAAAACAACTGCATGGAATGAATTTAGTAGCACTATGGCTTCTGCAATTATCTGCTTAGCTACAAACCAGAAGTTTAACTTTTCAAAGTTTATTTTTGAAAGTATGGTGAAGAACTTGGATAATGTGGGCAAATTTTTGATGTATCCAAGGTTTGTACAAGTCTTTTTGGATAAGCAACTGGAAGGGATGTCAAATCATAATAGGATTTATGTTACACCCTCTCACACTAAGAAGATTTTTAGAAACATGAGAAGGGTAGGGAAAGGTTTTTCTAGAAGGGAAACACCCTTATTTCCAACAATGGTGGTACACAATCAAGAAGAAATGGGTGAAGGTTCAGCAATTCCCACTGATCCCCATCACACACCCACTTTTATTCAACCATCTCCTCAACCTCAAAAGACTCAAAAACCTAGGAGGCCTAAGAAGAAGGACACTCAGGTACCTCAGTCTAGTGTTCTTAGTGATAATGTTGCAGATGAGGCTGTCTATAAGGAGTTGGATGACAGTTTGGTGAGGGCTGCCACTACTGCTTCTAGCTTAGAAGCAGAGCAGGACAGTGGTAACATAGATAAGACCCAATCCAAGGCAACACTTAATGAACCAAGTTCCTCAGGAACTAGTTCAGGTAGTGGTCCCAGGCGCCAAGAAACCATGGGGGATACAATTGCTCAAACTAGGTTTGAGAATGTATCTAAACTTTCCAATGATCCACTGCTCGCAAGAGGTAACACACTTCGAAGTGGTGAGGATAGTCTGAAACTTAATGAATTGATGGAACTATGTACCAATTTACAACAAAGGGTTCTTGATTTGGAGACTACAAAGACCACTCAAGCTAATGAGATTGCAAGTTTGAAAAGGAGGGTCAAGAAGCTTGAAAAGAAGGATAGATCAAGAACTCATAAGCTGAAAAGACTTTATAAAGTTGGTTTGAGTGCTAGGGTAGAATCCTCTAGAGATGAAGAAGATTTGGGTGAGGATGCATCCAAACAGGGGAGGATAGCTGATATTGATGCTGATGCAGGAATTACCTTGGTTAGTACTCATTTTGATGCTGATACAGATATGTTTGGAGTACATGACTTAGTTGGTGATGAGGTGGTTGTTGAAAGTGAAGTTGCTGTTAAAGCTGGTGAGAAGAGAAATGTTGTTGAGGAAGTAGTTGCTGTGATTGATGCTGCCAGTACAATTAAAGTAAGTTGTGTACAATAACTGATGTTGAAATTACTTTGGCTCAAGCACTGGCAGAGTTGAAGAGTGCAAAACCCAAGGCTGATAAGGTTGTGATACAAGAACCAGAGCAGGGTACAACTACAACAACACCTACAACAATAATACCTGTACCAAAACCTCCACAGGACAAAGGCAAAGGGATTATGATTGAAGAGCCTGTGGTGGAACAAGTGAAGCCTATGAAGAGGCTTGAACAAATAAGGCTTGATGAAGAACTTGCCTTCAAGCTACAAGCTGAAGAAGAAGAAGAAAGGCTTGCTAGAGAAAAAGCTCAACAAATTAAAGAAGCCAACATAGCTTGGGATGATGTTTAGTGATAAAGTTGAAGGATGGAGTATCAGTGGCTCAAAAGACTGGAAGCGTCAAGAGCAAGAGTCATTGACTGATGAAGAAAAGGCAAGATTATTTGTACAATTCTTAAAGCAAAGAAGAAAACATTTTTGCAGCTAAGAGAGATAAGCGAAGAGGAACGACCAACAACAAGAGCTCAACAAAGGAATCTCATGTGTACATCATCTGAAAAACATGGAAGGTGGAGCCCAAAATGTTTAAGAAACATGTACTTTGTAATATCAGATTGTTTGAAAAAGCAATGAAAAGGACCTTTATTGACTACCGAACTGAGTTAGTAGAAGAGAGTTCCAAAAAGGCAGAAATAGAGTTGGTAGAGAATTTAAAGAAAGCTGAAGCAGAAATGATGGAAGGTAGTTCTAAAAGAGCAGGAGAAGAGTTGGAACAAGAAAGTATTAAGAAGCAGAAGGTGGATGAGGATAAAGAAACATGAGAGCTTCAAAGTCTAATAGAAGTCATTCCAGATGAAGAAGAGGTTGCAATTGATGTTGTACCTTTAGCTACAAGCTATAACCCTATTATTGACTGAAGATACTATAAAGACAGGAATTGAAAAGATTATCATCAAATATAAGAGCTGATGGAAGTCACAAATGTAAGAGACTTAGTCAAATGCTTAAAAGTTTTAGAAGGGAAGACTTGGAAGATTTGTACAAGATGGTAAAAGCTAAATATGGATCAACAAGACCAGTAGAAGACTTAGATTTGATTTTATATGGAGATTTGAAGACAATGTTTGAACCACATGTTGAAGATCAAGTATGAAGAAATCAAGCAGATTACAAAGTGTGGATTGATGTTATATGATTCATGTTTTAGCGTTCATTCATTAAGGATGCAACAGGTGTTATTCATTAGTTGATAGAGAAGAGTATCCCTTAAACAATCTACAATTACAGATATAATGACCAAGAAGCATTCAGGTTGATTATTTAAATAAATGGCTATATCAGCTTTTAAATTTCTCACAAAAAAGCTTAAGAATCATGAAGTGTTTGGAAAACATCCTTCCTGGTGATTAATGAAGCTTTTAATTTGAAGGAAAATTGTGATTTTGGAAGAAGAATATCAAGTTTGAGGGGGAGGATTGTTGGGATATAAAAACTTCTTGATGATCTTAGAGTTACTGCTGCTCAGGTTTGTGTTACTTCTGCTAAGCTAAAGTTAGTGTTGTTCATTAACTTTAATGAAAAGTATGCTAAGTAGTTAGTGCTGCTAGTATAAAGTTAGTATTGGTAGTTCACAGTTACTACTATTAGTATATATTAGTACTGCTAGTATAAAGTTAGTACTGCTAGTGTAAAGTTAGTACTGCTAGTGAAGATTGAAGAAAATATTCTAAGAAGTTACTACTGCTTGTGCTCAGTTAATGCTGCTGGTGTATAAGTTAATAGCTCAAAGATTAAGGACTGCGTGAAAGAGTTTCTACTGTCACAGAAAGGTAAGACAGAAGAAAGGATAAAGATTGTTTGGAGATCAATATTACTTACGTGATAAGTATTAGTTATTTATAAAATAGATCATAGAGAATATTCTAAGTCTTAGAAATATATTTTAAATCGACTAGGACTCCTTGGTGTATAAAAGGAGGTCCTAAGGTATAGAGTTTAATATGTTTTTTTACGATTTGATAAGTGTTATTTATAGCTTTAAGGTTTTGTACTAGGAGAGTATTCGTATTATTCTTAATAATATTGGAGCTTTTTTTGTTTGTTGAATTGTGATCTTGTGTTACTGTTTCATTAAGAATTCTTCTAATATTAAAGATTAGATTCCGCATAATCTTTAATACACTTAACAAAGTTTCTACTATAGTTGTGTTAGATTTATCTAATATAACTAAACCTTAAACAAGCTTAAGGAATTTGATCTATTGAAGTGGGATCCAACAAGAGGTATCCTACAACTGGGACAACAGTTTTCCCCCATGATGGTTTCGAACTCTCAGAAGAATCATTGACGTGTGCGACCATATACTCGAGAAGTTCTTGTCATAAGCAACAATCTTGAAAAGTTATGAGAGACATTGAAGAACCTTTGAAGTTTTTGTTGAGATTGTGAAGTATATTGACGTTTTGTGCTTAAATAATCTATGAGAAATGTGATTTTATCTTCAACCTTTAAACTCTCTGGCTAACTTACCACCTTGTTTCTGTCGGCTATTGTGTGACCACTTGGTGAAGTAACCCGATATACCAAACTTGAAATGAAGTAAAATTCCCCAAATTGTTATTAATCTTGCACTATTGTTGATTGAATAAACGGTGCAGAGAAAGCCTCTAAGTTTCCTGATATCCAATCATTAAAGTATATGAAAAGTACAACACTCTTGAAATTATCCACTCAGGCTTCTCGTGTCGACATTGAGTATAACTATTATCCTTTTAAGTGATAGCTAGACCCGTGAGTACTACAATGTAATCTCCGTTAATTGGGTTATTAACTAGATAATGCAAGTCTCATCGTAACTTATTGTTCAAAGCAAGTCATCATCGCTAGAATGGGGTTTGAAGGTAAGGGGTAGAAAATTGAAGGTAGTCTCGATGATGAAAATAACTAGACGCCTTCGGATACCACATTTAATCTCAAATAAGGGATACTAAATCAACTCCGTGATCACTTGTCATCGTAATCGGAATCCTTAGCCGTTTGTCATTTTAGTGAATCATATTCGGATCGTTTATACATTAAGTGTTGTGTTTGTTTTGGTGTTATGAAAGGTGTTTAAGTTTGGTTCTTGGTGAAAATAGGATAAAGTAATTTCTAAGAACGTGGTTAAATCGCCTTCTAAAGAAAATTATTAATTCGCTTTTGCTTGGACAACTTGATAAATCGCCTTGTTAAATTGCCTTGTTAAATCGCCTTGTTAAATAGCCTTGTTAAATAGCCTTGTTAAATCGCCTTGTTAAATAGCCTTGTTAAATCGCCTTATTAAATAGCCTTGTTAAATATCCTTGTTAAATCGCCTTGTTAAATAGCCTTGTTAAATCGCCTTGTTAAATCGCCTTCCACTGAAGATTGCTAAGTCGCCTTCCACTGCACAATTGCTAACTCGCCTTCTACTAGACGAAACTCAAATTTTTCAAAACACAAAAAGACTCAATTTTTGACGTTTTTACCCAAAAATTTTTGTACTTCTTGCTTATCTAAGGCAAAAATAAGAAAGACCCGATTAAATTATCCAAACTGTTGATTTTTAAAACGAAAAATTTTGAATCAAGATATTGAGTCAAAATCATCTTACGAATATAAAAACTCAAAAATAAGCTATGAAAATCCATAAGCCACTTGTACAAATAAGCTAAAAACTATAGAAAGAAGAAAGTTTTAAGCTTTTGCACAAAATACCACCAATCATGAAAAGAAGAAGCTTTTTGGCTTAAAAATAAGCTACAAAAGTGCTTATTTAAGGCACGAACACCATAAAAAAATACAAACCAACAACACAAAACGCCCTAAGCTCTGATGCCAATTGTTACCCATAAAGATTCTAGCCTAAAACATGATCCGGAGGTTGGGGGGATAAAAGAAATAAGTTGCCATATTATTAAGAGAGAAAAGTAGAGAGGGAAAGATGTGTGTGTTTTCTAAAAAGAGAAACACACACACTTTATGAAATACAAATGATTATCTTCACCCTCCTATGGAAGTATAGGAGGGGTATATATAGGCGTATGACTTGTATACTATCCCTAATCTTGACTTATGAGTCCTATTAAGTCACGCCTTACATATCTAATGTAATTCCATATAAGTTAACAATTTTAAGGCTAACACGGATTAACGACGCAATAAATTCAATCAGAATCCGTCACTATTATGATAAGATTTATGAATGACTAGCGACGAAGGGATATTTTTGTCGGCTATTCCATCTCAAAATACCGTCAATTATTGAACATAATATTACTACCATCGATAATCTGCCCACAACACCGATGGATTATTGACGAAATTTTTATTTTTTATAAATTTAAACACAATACAATTTTCTTTAGATAAATTTTAATCATAAATATAGCACGGTGGACTTAAAATACACGTCCATGTTGCACATAAACGACCCGTACATTCTGCATCTCAATTTTTTGAAGTGTATTAGGTATGATATTCATTAATAACAAGGCATTTGAAAGATTGGTAGGCGGTTGTCAAGACAAAGCTAGGGGTATTTGAGTTAGCGCAAAGTGTTAATAACATTGCAGATAATGATAATGTGACTCGGGAGCATTTCTTTAAAAAAAGTACAACAAATTACAAATAAGGGAAATTGACATGTATGTCTTGTCATTGAACAAGAAATATAAGAAGTTGCTATATTTTAGGTACTTCGGTTAGAAGAAAAGTTAGAGCAACAACGAGAAGATGGAGTTCGTCGTGAAATCACTCTAAGGAAAGAATTTGAGGGCCAACGGGAAAATGGTCGTCGTGAATGGCAATCCAAGCTTAATGAGTTCCAAGATATTATGCTTGGAAATCATGACACCCCCTCCCACCTAACTAATATATAGTTGACGGTAGTATATTTGGTTATTTGTAGTCGGATATAGAATATTACCAATATTTTGTTACGTTGATTTTGTAATTTAAAAGTTAAATTTGTATGTTGAATAAAACATGACTTTAATGTATGTCCTATTTGGGTATGATTTCTTTAATAATTATGTTGAACTTGTAATTTGAATTCTAAATGATATTGTGAGCATGATGTTCGTACTTACAAAATATAAATCGTCGCTAATATCCATTGTTAATATGCCAAGAAGTGTTGGTAAAACGTCGTCGATAATATCCATTATTAACATACGTCGATAAAGTGTTAGTAAGTTGTCGGGGTTTTTTTTTTTACTGACAAGTTTATACGTCGGTAGTTACTATTAGAAATACGTTGGGGGAATTTGGTTGGTAATCTGTGAGTAGACAAGTTTCGTTGATAGACTGTTGGTAATTAATGACGGATTAGCAACTGAAAATTTTGTTAGTAATTTTTGAAGTTCGCCAGTTAAAGCCGTCAAAAAAATTACCGACGGAAAGTTTCAGTCGGCGATCCGTTAGTAACACCTGTCACTGACGGACTATTGATGGATTTGACCGTCGTTGTTGCGATGTTTTCTAGTAGTGTTATTAGGCAATTTTCAAGGACCGCATACTACATAGATTAAGACATCGTCCAAGACAAACAGATGACATTAAGCCTGCCCCGTCGAAAACTACTCGATAACAGTCTCCAACACTAGAATGGCCAACTTAGATAGATAGTGCACTAACCATCCACCCGTAGAGATCGCTAACTTAGCTCCTGACGTGTATCTCTCCCTCCCCCGGTCCCCACATGCTTCATCACCATATTGTAAAGACAACCCTTTCAGAGATCGAATTTTGTAAACTCCCCACACAGTTTATGTTACTAATATAATCTCTTATCTCTAATAAATTCTTTCATCCTCAACTATCATTACTCTTTCCTTGAACCATCCAAATACTCTTACCATTTAATTTAACTCTATTAATGCATTTAACCTAAAGAGTGCTTTTTTTGCAATATTCCATATAGTGGGAATTGCATATATACTCAATGAATCTTGTATACTTGCATATTACTCGAAAATACAAGTTGTTAATGCATAATGTAGTGTTTAAGAACTTTTTGATGAAAAATGAAAATATTCATGTTTTAGTGGGTATATATGTAATTACCTTTTTTTTCTTTTCGAAGATAGATGGGTAAACTTGAGCCGAGACTCGTATGACCTAATCTCGTGCTCCCATATGACCAATCATCTTCACCCACACCCAGACCCGAGACTCATGTGATCCAATAAGACATGTGACTCGACCCGACATGTTATTTTGCCACCTCTGGTTTGCACTAACTTAACACAAAATAACACATCTTTAAACTTCATGAAATGAGATTATATTTAAGAACATTTAGGTGTATTGTAGTAATGTAACTTAACAAGTGAGCGATTATACAAAAGCGGTGATCCAGCGTTAAGAATATCAATATTCCAAAGCGGAGGTTAAGGGTTCGAATCCGACGGGGAGAAATATAATCCTCTTGTGGCCACGGATGTTCACATAGCCGACTCCGAGCAATCAAAAAAGGTAGTCTCCCTGGATTAGTCGGCTCGTAATGTCGATTCGAAAACCAAGTAACCCAAAAACAAAAAACGAATAAACGATTGTGACAATTATGCCATCCAATAAAGAGCATATTATACGTCTTCAACTTTAAATGTAATATAAGTGTTAGTGATTACATAATAATGATTATGTATTACGTTTTGTAAATATGTTTTATATAACTATATAAAAATTAAATTTGGTAAAAATATTAATGATTATAAAGTAATGTTTAAAATATATATTTCATAGACATGTTTTATATAAGATTTACAACATGTAAAAATTGAGTTTCATGTGTATGTTCTGTTATATATTGGGGTTGTGTGTGAGTGATGATCCTGGATAACTCGCTTATATCGTGTAACAATCCACTTTCCGTATAAAGTATTTCGACCCTTATCAATGCCTGGGTTGCACGAAATCTCTATCGGGATAATATAAGGAGTATATCAATTTATGTTCCTAAGGCCAAGAATCATAAATCAAAGAACAATGAAGGAACTGTATGTGTTTTCGTTATTCTAATAAGAATAATGAATCTGTTTTTAAAACAAATTCTCAAATTGACGGTTTAAGCAGTTAAAGTTTGGTTAAAAACCAACTTTCACAACTGTTTTTAACAGTTACAACGAACTAGTCGGTACTAGCTATTTAGTGCTAGCGGTACTAAACTACTTAGTAACGCTATTAGTTTTAAACTTAGTACCGATAGTATAAAAACTTGTTCCGCCAGTATAAACTTAGGTAAACGCCAGTAGTAGTATAAACTTTAGTACCCGAACATTGATCTTTGCATTTTTGTCATGGTCGAAAACATATTTAACTCATCGAGTGTGTATCAACATCTTCACATACTCGTCATCCCAGCTAATTATGAAATCTTATTAGTCTCTAGTAAATCGTCTATTACCTAATTGGCCGTTGGATTGAACTAAAATCACCAACAAATCCCCCCATTTTTGTGTTTTCCTTTGATTTTACTAAACATAAATAAAGATTATATGCAATTATGTTATAACCAACTTATCGAAAAACAAATGCATAAATGAAAATGTTTGCGATTGAATTTCTTCTTAGTATAATACAACATTCCAAATATTCGACTAAATCGGGGTGTCGTAAGATTGAAACCCGTCAATAATTAGAATACCTGACGGATACTATACCACAATCGTTTCTACAAACACTCTAAAGTTCATGTAACTTGACACTTTACAAGCCATGTGTCCCATTCATTGATGAACTATATAGAAAGTAAGTCCATGTTCTTGAAGCGGCTAAACTTCATGTTCACATAGGTAGTCCCTTTAGATCTTGCACCTGCAATGCAATTTTTCAAAGAACCATTAAGAAGATAAACTTCAACCTAACCATCACTTGCAGGTCTGAACACATACCTCGGGAAGATGAAACTTGTGTTCCAATCTCTAGCTATGAGCTTTCCACATTGAATTCAGCTTCTAACGTTGTATTAGAAGGGAATTGGGTATCTCATAGGTAGTAGATTTATTTGGACTTTAATCCCATCCCTTTTACTGACTTATTTACCAAGTCCCTAGCTAGACCCTTCGTCAAGTGATCAGCTAAATTATGTTGTGTTCGAACAAACTCAATAGAAATCACACCATTCCTGATTAGTTCCCTTACCATACTATGTCTAACACCTAAGTGTCTAGACTTCCATTGTATATCTGACTATATGCCCTAGCCATTGTGGGAGCACTATCACATCGGATAGATATTGGTGCTATCGGTTTCGGCCAAATTGGAATCTCATGAATCAAGTTTCTTAGCCACTCTGCTTCCTTACCGGCAGCAGCCAATGCTACAAACTCAGATTCCATAGTAGAACTAGTGATGCATGTTTGCTTCTTAGAAGCCCAATTGAAATGGCACCTCCCCCAAGCAAGAACACCCATCCACTTGTAGAAGATGAATCTTCAACATGATTTATCCAGCTAGCATCCGAATAGCCTTCTAACACTGAAGGATATCCAACATATGATAAACCATAATCCTTAGTACCTCTTAAGTACTTAAACACCCTCGTTATTGCTTTCCAATGCTGTCTACTTGGGTTACTAGTAAACCTACTCAATCTACCAACAGCATAAGCAATATCAGGTCTAGTGCTTGTCATAGCATACATCAAACAGCCAATAGCTCTTGAGTATTCAAGCTGATCCACAGGTTTACTGTATTCGGCTTAAGCTTTTCTACCGGATCCATGGGAGTACTCACCGGAGAACAATCTTCAACGATTAAATTTCTTGATTTTTTTCTCAATGTAGTGAGATTGTGTAATGACAATCCCTTATTCTCACGTTTAATCTTTTACCAAGAATAATGTAGCTTCTCCCATATCTTTCATTGAGAATCTTGATGACCAAAACTTCTTAGTTTTATCAACTTGATTTTGGTCAGTTTCCGGTAAAAATTTAAACATGTCATCCAACATATAGACAAACTTATGACTCCTTTAATGGAATTTAATCAAATTTGCTTGTATACAACACTTGTCAGATTGGTTTAAATGAAAACCACTGACAACACAACCTCATCAAACTTTTGATGCCACTGCTTAGGTGCTTGTTTCAGCCCATACAATGACTTAACCAGCTTACACACCTTATGCTCATTACCTGGCATAACAAATCCTTCCGGTTGCTTCATATACACTTCTTCATCCAAATCACCATTCAAGAATTGCTGTCTTTTGACATCCATTTGATGGATCTACTAGATTGTGAATAGTGCTAAAGTTAAAACAATTCATAATAGTAGTGATACGAAGCAACTGGTGCTATAGGTACTCGAAGTAATCGATCACCTTCCTTGTGTCTAAGCTGGGATCTACAATCGAGCCTTGATTTGTCAATTGTTCCATCAACTTTCATCTTTCTTTTGAAGGATCCATTTGCAACTAATGGTTGCAACAGGTGGGTAAATCAGATAGAACCCATGTATTATTTTCCATAATAGAACCAATCTCATCATCAATTGCTTCTTTCTAGAAAGCAGCATCACGAGATTGCACAGCTTCATTATAGGTTCTAGGATCTTCCTCAATACTATAGCAATATGAGTATTGTGATCAAGTTGATCTCTCGATCCCTCAACAAATTATAGCTGAAAATCAGAAACATATTGATTTGCTTTTTTTGCTTTTTTACCTTCTTCGAGGCTCGGGAGTCTCCTTGGGACATCATCAGAATGATCATCCCTTTGAGATGCTTCCAAATTTGGTATATGTCTTTGGTCTAGGTATGAGAGAAACGGTTCTCATAATTATTGCATCTCTTGTTTCTATAATTGAGTTTTTTAGAAACAGAGTTATTAGGTTCAATAATCATAAAACCTATGTGCCTTGGGAATGTTCCCATATCCAACAAAGATGCAATCAATACCCTTTTCACCCAAAGTTTTCCTTTTCGGGTCCGGAAGCCTTACTATGGCCCTACAACCCCAAACTCGCAAATATGACAAGTTGGGTCGTTTTTTTATACCCATTAAGTTCATACGGGGTAGTTTGTTCCTTTTTTTTTGGAACCCTATTTTAACAAATAGCAAGCCGTTAAAATGGCTTATCCCAGAACCCCTCACTCACAACCTGAGTAAGATAACATGGAATTAACCATTTCCTTAAGAGCTCTATTTTTCCTTTCAGCAACACCATTTTGTTGTGGTGTGTAAGGAGCTGTAGTTTCATGAATAATGCCTACAGATTGGAAAAATATAGGATCATAATATTCACCACCTCTATCTGTGCGTAAGATTTTAACTAAGTCATTTTGTTGCAATTCAACTTCTGTTTTATAAATTCTAAATTTATCAAGGGCTTCATCCTTAGCATGTAGCAGGTAAACATAGCAAAACCTAGAGGCATCATCTATAAAAGTTATGACATACTTTTTATTGCCTAAATATGGTGTTGCATGAAAATTGCACAAATCACTATGTATCAATTCAAGTATGACAGATTTCCTTGTTATACTTTTAAATGGTTATCTAGTGATTTTTGTTAACATACAAGTAGTACATTTTTCCTGATTTTCATCAATAACAGGTATTAAATCATCTTTAGAAATTTCAAGCATTCTTTTATAGTGTACATATCCTAAACGAACATGCCATAATGAGGAATTAACAACAGTAGAAGAAGACATATAAACATAATTAGAATCATCAGAAACTTTATTCAAGTTCAACATAAACATAACATTGTTATAGTAACCAAATCCTACAAATACACCAGACTTCGATAAGATATACTTATCGGATTCATACACCTGTTTGTATCCACATTTATTTAATACAGGACCAAAAATTAAATTCTTACGAAGTTTTGGTACATACAACACATTAAACAAAGTAATAGATTTTCCTGAACTAAATTCCAGCACCACACTTCCTTTTCCATGAACATGAGCAAATTGATCATCACCCACGTAAAGTATAGATCCGTCTTCCATCGGTTCATATGTCTTAA
>BQNB010160047.1:0-14846 GCA_026074375.1 Tanacetum coccineum | reverse complement strand
TAGATTGTCTTCATATAATCATATGTTTGGCACTGGATTATTATGAACGATTGTGTGGTAGCTATGGCATATCCTTGCGGAAGTTCTATTGGCACGATAAAAAGTGCTATTTACACATTATTTATATCATGGGAATTTGTGCGTCAAGTTGTGTGATAGTAATACATAACTCTATACTGTAATTCAACATTGGTCAAATATATTATTTTATTTTTATAAGTCTTTTTATTTAATGTCACCTGAATATGTAGAGCTAACTGCTAAGCATGGTTCGAAAGTCGGATAAGATTAAAAACCGATTTTGCCTAAAACACTGGACCAACGATCAAACCAAAATGATTGGTTCATGTCCCGATTATTCCGGTCCTGTCTAACAAATCATAATGTTCGGTTGTGTCTAATAGGGATGAGCAGAAAAAACCGAAACCAAACAAAAAATCAAAAAAAACCGAACCAAAAAAACTGACCGAAACTAGACACTGATGGTTCGGTTTTTACTTTTTAAAAAACCGAAAATTTTCGGTTTGGTTTCGGTTTTCGTCCAAAAACCGAACCATAAAAACCGAACAAAATCAAACCAATTTTAAATAATATATAATTAATATAATATAAATAAATAAATAAATAATAAATCTAATTTTTAAATTCATATTTATTTTGTTGGTGAAATTATAATATATATATATATATATATAGGAAAAAGATCAAATAAAAAGACAAATATTCGTGAGAAGGATAAAAAGATTTTTTTTTTTTTTTAAAGTTCTCAAAAAATTCTGAAACAATTCCACAAGATCGTGAGAAGGATAAAAAGATTTTCGACTTGTTATAGTTTGATGCGCAATAAAATTTTGATGCAAAAAGTCAAAAGAAGTTGGGTACAAAAACGAATTTTTGATGCAAAAAAAAAAAACAATTTAATGCATAAATGTTTTTTTAATAAATTTTTTTCGGCAAAACTATCCACTTTTAAAAAAACTTCCTTTACAACTTTTTCATGCACCAACATACACGATCTTTTGGAATTTTTTCAGAATTTTTTGAGAACTTTAAAAAAAAAAATCTTTTTATCCTTCTCACGAATATTTGTCTTTTTATTTGATCTTTATCATATATATATATATATATATATATATATATATATATATATATATACTTTCAGATATTGATGCGAGAACATTTTGGATTCGTTTTTTTTCTTTACAAAATAGTTAAAACATATGGACATATGGTTCATGTTTGGTGTATATTTTCATCTTAGAAGAATCAGTGACAAAAAGTATTCTAACTTTTCAGACAACTTCAAGTTGAAACTCTACGCCACAAATTCGGTTCAAATGTCAAGTACACATGTGACATGTATAAAATTTCGTAGACTAGTCAAGTCTTGAACTTTGATTTTAGGACCAAGATTATTAATTGATTAATCGCCAAGGTTATTTTTCTATGTTTTAATTTTAAATATGTTAGTATCATACATTGGTCGATAGTTTTCATGTTTGTTTATTATCCAATCGCAAAAAAATATTTTAAACTTTTTAATACCAATAAGCCGTAAATACGTTTATTTATATTTTACGATCTTTTTATGTTTTGCCGATAACAATCATAAAATCATTATTAGTAGAAAAATAAAAATACATAAGGTTTAAACCAATGGATTTCTAACTCATTACATCCATCATACATCAAACTTCATACATTTTAACTAATGTATGGTTTGAAAAGGGCATACTTTGTTCAAATTAAAGAATAGCAAAGGGTAAAGTAATGGGAATACAATGCAATGACAAAAGTTATTCCCAATAAATTAGTGATGCTTGGTTTGAAAAAAAGGAAAGAAAATTAATAGGTCTCGAAAAAATATTTTTACTCTCCATGATCAGGATACGTCATAGAGTGGCCAAACACTTATCTCATGTGATGTTTAATTCACTTATTTCCAACGATCCCATGTCATGTTTAATTCACTTATTCCAGCGATAATGTTTAATTCACCTTTTTACTTTCCATAAGAATGATCGAGCATCCTTTATTTGATCGTGTCTCATCATTGTCGAATAAGCCTAATTAATTATTTCTTTATAAGGATTTTAAAAAAATACTTGTTTAGTAACCATGACGTGATATATGACGTTGGAGAACAAAATGATCATGGGTTGTTAAGAGAGTCATGGGGTAATGAAAATTCATTCCCGCCATTTTGTTGGGTAATGACTGATTACTTAGTAGTTGGCAATGTAGCATTGCATTACACTTAACCAACCATGTTTATTCATTATCATTCTCATTTCTCACCCTATAATACCTCCAACCAAGCACCCCTCAAGGTTTTGTGCATAAGTCCATTAAACTTAAAATTGTTTAATAAATTATTTAAGTTTGTTACTTACACATAAGTAAGTACAAAATTATTTTTACAAAACTATACAAATAACACAAAGTTATTTACACATCTATTTTAGATTTTTCTTATAAATAGAAAATGCATTTTACATCATGCATGACATCACTATAATCTTTTCATATCTAAACAAGATCTTGAAATATTACACAATATTTTTGGAGATTTGATATCCAAAATCCGAATTTGCATACCAAGTCGTCGGATCCCTTGCCTAACACTGACCGGATCAGGGTGAACAGTGTCAAAATTTGCCTATAAATAGCAAGTCATTTCTCATGTTTTCATCATCCCTTTCACACACATTCTCTCTACATTATCATATAATTATCTAACCTTTGATCTCAGATCAAACTCACTTTTATTTTTCATTTTTGGTGATCCTCTTTAGAAAAAGATCTTTACCAAGTCAAGTATACAAGACGATCACGCCCCAAGTTCACTTGTTGCTAGTCTTCATCATCACACCAAGATCATTATATTGATTCTTGTACATCATTCATTCATTGTAAACATAAACTTCACATTTGTAAAATGTAGATAGTATAGGGTTGGTCCTACCGGTGTGAATTGGTATTTAACTTTGTACCGAATAAAGTGTAAGCGACGTAAGGTTGGTTCTACCGGTGTTAGGACTCGGTATTTAGCTTTGTACCGGATAAAGTGTAAGCGACGTTGTGAGGCTTTTCCGCCAAGATAAAGAGCTTGTGGACATAGTGTTTACGAATTCTAAAGTTGGGTACTCGGGGAGTGGAGTAGGGCAAGGAAGATGACTTTGTAGCCGAACCACTATAAACACTTTCGTTATGGTTCTATCCTTCTTACTTTTATTTATTGTGTTCTTTTTATTCCATCGTATCTATAAGTATACAATCGTATACATCAATATCACAGATCTCACATAACGTAATCTAAATTTATTAAAACATAAATTTTAAATGGTAAAACTATTCAACCCCCCATCCTTCTAGTTTTTCACAAAACTTATACTTAATTTTAACTTAAGGTAATTTATTCTTTTTTCAAATTTAGTGTACCAAACTTTCTTTATTGCAATATAAGACCACATAGCATGTTAGATTTTGGGTGTGTTTGTGAGTGGTAATAGTCAAACTGCCCTGATATATTTTTTAAATCGTGTATAGATCACTTTCTGATTGAAGTATTTCAATCATATATGCATCGGGTCTCACGAAATCCTCAATGGGATAATTTAGAACATCACACTTTGTTTCTTAGGTACGAGAGAACAAAGCAATACACAAAAAGTTGTTTTATATGTTATGTCTTGAAGACATCAGTCTATCTTATAAAATACAAGCGGAAGTAAGTTAATTTTGGTTAAAAGTAGTTGGCGGGAAGAGTCGCAACGCTTGGTAAAGGTTGTGTTGTTTGGTGGAAAAAATGGTTGAAAGGAAAAACGGGTAGTGCCCGAATTCTAAGAATTGTTTATAACCAATCAAAGGGCGCTGCCCCTTGACCCTCACACTTAGTTGTGGCGGCATCAAGCTATCTAGAACGAGTGTGGACTTTGTACGTCCTGACTCGACTGTAAGCTAAACCGGACTAAACTCTTGATCTCAAGTAAATTACAATTACACAAAATATAAGAATTGCAGTAAAATCACCAACACAATGGGTTTCCAAGTCATTTAGATAGTTATCAAATTTTCAAGCGACTAATTTTTTCAGAGCTCCACCACCATCATTTTCATCTATCCCCACCATCATAAACCTCCCACCACCACCTTTATTTACCACCACAACCCACCACCACCACCGTCTTTTATGAACAACCATAGCCGGCTGTGGTGGTAGTGGCAGGCAGTAGTGGTTATAGTGATGGTGGTGTTGGTGGATTTTTAGTGATAAATAAATGTGGAGGTGGTGGTGAATTTTGGTGGTTGTGATGATAAATGAAGGTGGTGGTGGTGATAAATGAAGATGGTGGTGTGATGTGTTGTCAATTATATGTATAATATGAAAGTATAAGAAATTCACTAATAATCCTTGAGAACAAAGATTAAAAGCAAACTCTACATAAAATATCGTACGTTAACCGGTAAGTGTTCACCGGGTCGTTTATACCCCAAGAATTATGAATTGAAACTCCGTTTTTATTTGGACAATGATTTGAATGGTGATAAGATCTTTGATTTCGAAAACTAATTCCTACTAGTGAGTAAATAAAGGCACATAAAAATCAATTACAAGAAAATGCTTAAAAACGTTAACGGAATTAATAAAACGTACACTAAAATCTAAATTGAGCAAAAATGAACAAAACAGGTCCAAAGTAATTTTCCTAGATGCTAAAAGACTAAAAATGATTTTTAGAAAAAGAAATTTATTTTTTTGATTTTGATTTTATTTTTTATGACGAAAACAAAAATTATTTAAAAATAGTAAACTATTAAGAAAAATTCTATAAAAATTCTGAAAAGTATATAAAGGGCGTAGAAACTTAAAAACCTAAAAAGCCCTAAAATTTGCTTATCTATAAGCAGTCAATTAAGCTGATTGACTAGGAAAACCTAATAAGCTAAGAGAAACTGTTATTTATCTATTAAACAATGTATAGGACTAACAGACAAATGCCTCCTAGCACACTGGTAACACACTAGCACTATGAGCGAGAGGTGGTGGGTTCGAGTCCCTCCACACCTAAATTTTTTTGCTATTTTTTTTCTTTTTTCCTGAAACTCAACTCTAACTTAAATCTAAGCTCTAACTAACCAATTTTATTAACTAACAACACTACTGAAAACATTTCTTCCACAGAAATAACAATTCAGCTCTCATTTAAATTTCCAATGCAACTAATAAACTGTTTAAAACTTTGGATCTTAAACATTTTAACTTTAAAAGCTCTTAAGAGATTGCTAACTAAATAGCCTTGATTTAAATCTGCTAACAATTATGGACAAGATTCTAAGCTGGTTATCTATTGAATTAACACGATCTGAAAATTCTAAACTAATCTACAATTACACCATTTTTTTTTATTTTTCTGTTTTTTAAAACTTAAATACAACTTGCAAAACTACTGATACGTTCCAAATTATATATACGTATAATATTAAAGTATAAGAAATTCATTAATAATCCTTGAGGACAAAGATTAAAAGCAAATTCTACACAATAATATCGTATCTTAACCGGTAAGTGTTCATCGGGTCGTTTATACCCCAAGAATTATGAATTGAAACCTCGTTATTATTTGGACAATGATTTGAATGGTGATAAGATTTTTGATTTCACAAAACTAATTCCTACTAGTGATCAAGTAAGGGCACACATAAAAGCAATTACAAAGAAAATGGAAAATAAACTAAAAACATTAACGGGAATCAAGAAACGAGCTTTAAAACCTAATTTGAGCAAAAATGAACCTAAAAGGGCCAAACTAATTCTCCTAGATGCTAAAAGACTAAAAATGATTTAAAAAAAAGATTTTTATTTTTTTTATTTTTTTATGATTTTTAAAGTTTTTAAACAAAATAAATGCAAGAAAAATATTAAACTATGATTTAAAAATCTAAGAAAATTCTTAAAAATAGCTAAAGACAGACTAATTGCAAAGAAATTGAAAACACTGAAATCGCTTAACATAATAAGCTTGGAAAAACCAATTTAGCACTCAAAGTGCTTATAACTAAAAGAGCTCAAAAAGGTTTTAAAGGTATTGTTTGTGCACCCTTGGACATAAAAGTCCCAAGGGCACAGATGGTATGAGGTGTGTGTGTTAAGAGGTTAAGACTGGGTAGAGGTCTTAGGTTTGATCCTTGCTCACCCAAGACTTCCCTAGTTTCCTTTTTTTTCAAATCTTTTTGAACAAACTTGTTAAACAACTTATCTTAAGACAAAAAGATTTGAAAAAAAAGGAAACTAGGGAAGCCTTGGGTGAGCAAGGCTCGAACCCCAGACCTCTACCCAGTCTTAACCTCTTAACACTCACACCTCATACCATCTTGTGCCCTTGGCCTTTATGTCCAAGGGTGCACAAACAATACCTTTAACACCTTTTTGAGCTCTTTTAGTTATAAGCACTTCGAGTGCTAAATTGGTTTTTCCAAGCTTATTATGTTAAGCGATTTCAGTGTTTTCAATTTTCTTGCAATTAGTCTGTCTTTAGCTATTTTTAGGAATTTTCTTAGATTTTTAAATCATAGTTTAATATTTTTCTTGCATTTATTTTGTTTAAAACTTTAAAAAATCATAAAAAAAATAAAAAACAATAAAAAATCTTTTTTTTAAATTCATTTTTAGTCTTTTAGGCATCTAGGAGAATTAGTTTGCCCCTTTTAGGTCATTTTTGCTCAACATTAGGTTTTAAGCTCGTTTCTTGATTCCCGTTAATGTTTTTAGTTTATTTTCCATTTTCTTTGTAATTGCTTTTATGTGTGCCCTTACTTGATCACTAGTAGGAATTAGTTTTGTGAAATCAAAAATCTTATCACCATTCAAATCATTGTCCAAATAATAACGAGGTTTCAATTCATAATTCTTGGGTTTAAACGATCCCGCATGAAACACTTACAGGTTAAGATTACGATATTTTGTTGTAGGAATTTGCTTTTAATCTTTGTCCTCAAGGATTATTAATGAATTTCTTATACTTTAATATTATACGTATATATAATTTGGAACGTATCAGTAGTTTTGCAAGTTGTATTTAAGTTTTAAAAACCAGAAAAATAAAAAAAAATGTTTTAAGTGTAGATTAGTTTAGAATTTCAGATTCAGTGTAATTCATTAGATAACCAGCTTAAATCTTGTCCATAATTGTTAGCTAGGAGTTTAAATCAAGCTATTTTAGTTAGCAATCTCTTAAGAGCTTTAAAAGTTAAAATTTTAAGATCCAAGTTTTAAACAGTTTAATAGTTGTCATTGGAAATTTAAATGAGCTGAATTTGTTATTTCTGTGGAAGAAATGTTTTCAGAAGTGTTGTTAGTTAATAAAATTGGTTAGTTAGAGCTTAGATTTGAGCTAGAGTTGAGTTTCAGCAAAAAGGAAAAAAAATAACAAAAAAATATAGGTGTGGAGGGACTCGAACCCACCACCTCTTGCTCATAGTGCTAGTGTGTTACCAGTGTGCTAGGAGGCATTTGCATGTTAGTCCTATACATAGTTTAATAGATAAATAGCAGTTTCTCTTAGCTTATTAGGTTTTCCTAGTCAATCAGCTTAATTGACTGCTTATAGATAAGCAGATTTTAGGGCTTTTTGGGTTTTTAAGTTTCTACACCCTTTATATACTTTCCAGAATTTTTATAGAATTTTTCTTAATAGTTTACTATTTTTAAATAATTTTTGTTTTCGTAAAATGATTAAAATAAATAAAAAGTAAAAAAGAAATTCTTTTTCTAAAAATCATTTTTAGTCTTTTAGCATCTAGAAAAATTAATTTGGCCCTTTTAGGTTGATTTTTGCTCAATTAGATTTTAGTGTATGTTTTATAAATCCCGTTAACGTTTTTTGAGCATATTCTTGTAATTGATTTTTATGTGCCTTTATTTGCTCACTAATAGGAATTAGTTTTCGAAATCAAAAAAAATTATCCCACCATTCCCCCCCAAATCATTGTCCAAATAATAACGGGGTTTCAATTCATAATTCTTGGGGTATAAACGACCCGGTGAACACTTACCGGTTAATGTACGATATTTTTGTGCGATTTTCCTAATTACCTTTTTCCTAAAGGGTAGTTTTGGAATTTCAATACTTTCATATTATAGTTGTATAATTTGAAGAGGATCAATTTTTGGCGCCGCCTTGCCGGGGGAATTGTGTTAAGATTCTTGTTTGAATATTGTCGATCGTGATTTGGGAGAACCTTCTGCTCTTCGAAAGTTACGTCTTTTGGAAAAAAAATCAAAAATATTATAATATAAAAAAATAAAAAATATTTTTCTTTTTCTTTTTACTATATATAGAAGTGTATTTTTGATTTTTTTTTCAAAAGACGTAACTTTCGAAGACGAAAGGTTCTCCAAATCACGATCGACAAATTCAAACGAGAGAATCTTAACACAATTCCCCGGCAGCGGCGCCAAAAATTTGATGTGTTGTCAATTATACGTATAATATGAAAGTATAAGAAATTCACTAATAATCCTTGAGGACAAAGATTAAAAGCAAACTCTACACAAAATATCGTACGTTAACCGGTAAGTGTTCACCGGGTCGTTTATACCCCAAGAATTATGAATTGAAACTCCGTTTTTATTTGGACAATGATTTGAATGGTGATAAGATCTTTGATTTCGAAAACTAATTCCTACTAGTGAGTAAATAAAGGCACATAAAAATCAATTACAAGAAAATGCTTAAAAACGTTAACGGAATTAATAAAACGTACACTAAAATCTAAATTGAGCAAAAATGAACAAAACAGGTCCAAACTAATTTTCCTAGATGCTAAAAGACTAAAAATGATTTTTAGAAAAAGAAATTTATTTTTTTGATTTTGATTTTATTTTTTATGATTTTTTAAAGTTTTAGAACTAATTAAATGCACGAAAATTACTAAACCTTAAGCTAAAAATCCTAGAAAAATTCTAAAAGTGGCTTATGATGAGAAGGATGCAGGAAAATTACTAGCTTAAAAATTGCTTAAACGAATAAGCTCAGAAAAATCAAAGAAGCTCTCGAAATGCTTATTATGGTAAAGGACCAAAAAGGTGTTAAAAGTATATTGATTGCACCCTAGGACGTAAAAGTCCCAAGGGCGCAGTTGGTTTGGTGTGTGTGTTTAAAAGAGGGTTGAGTTAGGTTGAGGTCATGGGTTCGAGCCTTGCTCACCCATGACTTCCCTAATTCCCCTTTTTTTATTTTTGAAAAAGCTTTTTGAAACAAACTTGTAGAACAGCTTATAATAAGCAACTTTTGTGAAGACAAATTTTTAGAAACTTGAAAATAAGCAGGAAATAAGCTACAAAAGATGATAGTTTTGGTTTAAAACACTTAAAGGAAAATAAGCTTAAAGAAACTTTAACTTTTAAAGACTCAAAAGGAAACTAAAAGCTAAATAAGCTGAAACTAACTAAGCCTAAACCTTATAAGCACTAAGCAACAAATTCAACTTAAATTACTACCAAAGAAGCTCAGCAGTACTAACTAAGGGTTAGTACTGCTAGCTTTTCCTTAAAGCTGCTTAAGCTTCTAAAAACCTTAATAAGCTTTTTGAAAAAGCTTAAAAGCTAAGCTTATCTAATCCTTATCACCTAATAAGCACAAAGAAACACTGATAAGCTCAAAAGATGAACTGATAAGCTCATTTAAGGACAAACAGTTTGCTCCTAAAAAGGTTTTTAAATTTTGTTTTAACTGAAAAAGCAAATAAGCTTGAATAAGCTTAAAACAAAACTAATTAAGCTAAAAACACTTCAATCCTAGTCTAATAAGCAAGCTGAACAACATATCATCAAAACAATAAGCCATAAGCTGAAATAAACACTTAAGCATTTGTACTCAAAATAGTTTCCAAAACAAACAAAAGGGTAATTTTGAGCTTATTTTTAAGCAAGCTAACAGAAGCTTATGGACTAGTGGCTTATACCACTAGAAAGCTTATCCTATAAACTATCTAAATCTACTTTTGAGAAGTATTTTGAAAATCAATTAAGCAATTAAAAGGCTAATAGAAAAAGCTACTTTGACTGATTTCTCTAGTTTCAATTTTTTATCAAAGGACAAAGTAAGAATTTTGGACCTAAAATAGATAATCAAATAAGCTAATTTACCTAAAATAAGCTCTAACAGATCTAGATTAACCTATAAACTACTTATGTACTAAATTTCAAAAGCTAAAACTAACTCTAAGTAGCTTAATTTTAAGCATGAAAATGGCAGTTTGGCTCTTATGCTAACTAATGCAGTTGACACTTTTTATAACCAAAACTCAAAACAAACAAAGCAGGCTTAAGGAATTAGTTTCTACACCTTTTAAACACCAAATCAAAGGCAAAATGATAAACAAAACCAGCTAGAACAAAATTAAGCTCAAAATGCTTACCTCAGATTCAAGTAATCAACTCAAAAACCTATTAAAACTTGATTTTACCTAATAAAAACCTTAAATCCAAACCTTATAAACCTAAATATGAAATTTAAATTCAATTTAAAGAACCAAATGGCTATGGACAGTACTAACTCAAGTTAGTACTACCATGAGCCAAACACCCCTTTAAATCCTTTAAACTCATCTTCAGCTTATAAGATAGAGAAATAACACTCAAATTTCAAATACCAGATGTTAATTAGCTTATAACAGACCTAATGAGCATATTTCAACAAACAAATAAGCAGACACAATAAGCTACAAGCTAATGCTAATATTTTTGGTTTTTAAACTATTTTATATCAAAGACATGTAAATTAAAATCTACACTAATAATTAAACATAATAAGGATTAAACAACTATAATAAGCAACAATAAGCTATTCTAAACAACAATAAGTAGGCAATAAGCAGTATTAAGCTAAAGTGTAAATTTAAGCTAGAAAAAGTAAAATGAAGACTTATAAAGGCCTCTGTACAAAACAAGGCTATTATATTGCTCAAAGAGCTAATCTACAAAGCTCTAGCTTATCAGAGATAAGCTAGTAAGGTCTTGGAAGCCCTTCCACAACTGGCATCCCTTCCAAATTAAGCTAAGGTAATTTTGAGGGCGGATTTGATGAATAACTAAGCTCAGTTAAGCTTTGAGAGCTTAACTGAGTGAATAGCTAGCTTATTAGTGAATATGACAGCTTATTGAGCTTATTTGAGTAAAAGAGAGCTTAATCAAACCATTTTGCATTAAGGTAAAAACATGAAGTGACAATTGAACAATATGAAAACTAGATTTTATTGATTACTTTAAACTGAATACAAGCTTATGAAAAGAAAGTTACATTTATTTAAACTAAGAACGATACAATAAGCTAAAATTTTCTAAATAAGCTAAGCTAAACTAATTTCTACCCTAGATGATCCGCGTGAGTGAGAGGAGGCCTCCTTTTATAAGCAAGAGGAGAAGGTTCTAGCCTTGAGACGCTCCCTTAGATTCCAAAAGTATCTTCAATCTTGTCCATTCATTTCTAACTAATCATTGCCTCTGATTTGTAGCCCTTGGATTGAGATAAGTCACACGGATTGCCAGCTTGGCAATCCCACCTTCTTAGAGGCCTTGTGCTTCTTTTGAACTAGTTTTAGTGTAAAAATCCCAAATTGGTGTGTTTCTTTGGTGGACGCGTGTCATTCCTTGTTGTCAGAGAGTGTCAGTTCAGCCAATCAGAATCAAGGAGTGACGTCTTTGTTTGCTGAGTTGGAGCTTTGTACTCGAATCTTTGATGCCATGTAGGATGAGTAAAGATCACGCTCTGGTTTTCTTTTTGTGGATTTGGCGCGTGTATGAAGAAGATATACAGTGCATTCGATTTGGGCGCGTTTTATGTTTGACCAGGGAATGAGAAAGGTTGACTTGGGCTAGGTTTATATCAAAAGGGTATTGGGCCTTGGTTAAAAAGGAAATGGACCAAGGGTTTTGGGCTTTTGGTTTTTAAGTGAAAATGTTAAATAACACTTAACGACCGTTAGTCCATTAGTATTAAAGGACTAACGGTGTAATTGGTTTTGGGACTTTTTGGTGAAATGATTTAACATTAAAGGTCCTTTTGGTAATTTCAAGGGTTTGTCTTTACATGAGTTGACCAAGGTTGACCTTTGTTGACTTTTGTTGATCCTTGCTAATAAACACCCGGCTCTTGTGTACTCATTCCGACTCGTGTTCGTTTTTGTCTGGTTTTTGGCTCTTTTAATGTATTTTTGTAATATCTGTACCTACACATTCACAAAAGACAAAATACACATATACAAGCATAATTTTGCACATTTTCATCTTTTTAGGGTTATTTTTGGTAAAAAAAACAGATATGTGATTTCTCACATATCAAAATTCCCCAAACTAAGTGATTGCCGTGTCCTCGCGTAATGTTATATGCTCTAAAACCAAATATTCCAAAACCTCCCCAAACTAATCCTTTGAAAAGTAGCAAAGTCTTTTGTAGGGAGAGTTAAGAATTCACAAGTTTTAAAACACCCTGTTTTCTCATTTTTCAAAAAATTTCCCTGATTTTCATAATTTCCAACTTACAACTTATTCATGTGTGACATAATGTATTACTTTCATTATTCATTGACAACTTTTAGGATCATGGAACAAAAAGCACATAAAAGTGTCCAAATGGATAAATTTATCGTCCCCGACTTTCACTTCTCCAAGCCAAGTTAAAATACAAGATCATTGTAAAATCAAGTTATGATGCTAAAATACTCATAAAAGCTAATTGTGTATTACTTCTCCTACCTTATTCCTAATTTTGTATCTCAAGATTTTATTTAAGTCATATACCCGAAGGCTCTTTAAGACTTGTTTCGATACTTATTAATTCCGAAAATAAAGCGTAACGGTTAAAAACGCTATAAATTAGCTATAGCCATTTCTTCAAAAAATCAAATGCCATCAAGAATGATGTCCACATAGAGGCAACTAAAAATTTGCTTTTATTAGGTTACTTAAGCACGGGCTCCATTCATGTCATATACCCTTAGGCTCTTTAAGACATAAATGGACCAATCTTATTTGCACCATATACCCTAAGGCTCTTTAAGGTACAAACAAGACAAAAATTAAGCAACAATATCCATTCCATATACCCTTAGGCTCTTTAAGGAATGAATAAGGCTATAATTTCACTTATTAATTTTACTTACCCCATATACCCTAAGGCTCTTTAAGGGATAAGCAAAATATTTATTAATGTGATACATATAGTATGCCAAATTAAGTATTCCTGATGTATACTTATCTTAATCACAAAGGAACTAAAGAAAACTTCTATGAACTAATTATTAACCAAAAAACCGCACAACTCTATTTATTAAACAATTATATATAAAGGTGAAACAAGCTAATGGGAGAAAAAGCCACAATTAACACTTATGAGCCTTAAAGAAATCCAACTATTCTACGTTTAGCATCAAAACTTATATTCTACTCTATCATCTCTTGTTCTTCACAATTTAAAATTCCTAGTAAAGAAATTAGTGAACGCTTAGCTAAATAAATCGATCTTTGCATATTTAAAATCAATTATGGGAACATGCAAAATCTTGACTTTTTTAAGCTAGACTTGCTTTTTATAGCTCCTTGTATAAAAGATTAGCAAATTTCAATCTATTTAAAGTTAAGGAGAAAGCTAAGATATAAAACCGGTCGGGTCAAAATTTACTTTTGTTCTCACCAACGGAAAGCCTACATTCGTGTCAAAACACTTATTTTTTTTATCAACTATATTTTTATTTTTCATCATTTTCTATACTTTTTTTTTCATATACAAACTTTTAAAATTTTTGCGGGAAAACGGGGTACGTGAGAACAACGAGCAAAAGGTAGGAAATATCATATCGAAGATATACCACCCCATACTAAAACTAAACATTGTCCTCAATATTTCTTAGTCTAAGGCTTATAACCCCATACTAGAACTCAAAAAGTCTAATGCATAATCCGAACATGGAGAAAGTATCACAAAAATCTTAAGCCGTTTATAAAGTATGCTTAAAGATAGATGTTAGTCGATAATAATCTAGGATATCGAATTTCCCTAAACTAATGGCAAGCAAAGGCTAGGAAGCTCGAGTGGACCGGGATAAAACACCAAACACGAGAGTCTTCAAAAATTGTGGGTAAATCCTACAAACAATCACAAGCACAAACAACAAGAATCGGAAGAGTACGTGCCTCCTCATATCACATTAGAAATAAGAAAGAAGAAAGATGGATAAGTGATTTGTTAAAATCACACACGTAATAATAAAATATATAATATAATGGAAAATTACCAATTTACCCTTGAGGACAAAGGTAAAAAGGAAAATCTTCATAAATATATATAATATAATACGTATATAAATCGGGAAGTATGATTCCCCGGGTCGTTATCCCCCAACGATTTGTGAAATTGAAACCACGTTTGGTGTTCGGACAATGATTTGAATTGGAAACAAAGGTTGGAATGATTATCTACTTTTAAAAATAAAATAAAATAAACAAATTATAACAATTAAGCACGAGGACAAATAACGGGAAACCAAATTTTAACTAAAAACGCAAAACGAGTCCCCTAAACGGATGTCAAACCCTAAATTTCTAAAAATAAACCTAACTTAAATTTTTCTTTTTAAATGGACTCTGTTTGACTAAAAAGTAAGTTTAAAGAAAACTAGAACAAAAACGGAATTGAAATGAGCTTTTAAACACGAAAAACGAGAACGGGAATAAATCTCGTTCTTTAAAAATCGAAATTTTGCAAATTAGACCCTACGAAAGCAAAACCAATTTTCCTACAAACTTTATGATAAAAGAAAATTTTCTAAAAAAGATTTATATTTTT
>BQNB010160046.1:0-14846 GCA_026074375.1 Tanacetum coccineum | reverse complement strand
CGCTAACCTGAAGAAATGTTACCTCTAGGTCGCAGCATATGCATGGACGAACCTCGTTGTCATTAGGACCCCAAATAAAGTAATCTATGTATTATTTCTTTTTTTAACTTTTTTGTCTTTAGGATATTAATAAAATTTCGTAGGGTCTAGCTAGCCCTGCGACCTTTTTTTGTAAAAACTGTCATTCTTTTCTCCTTATTTATTATTATTTGTCATTCCACGAAGGCATGCACAATATTGTGATTATCTCCAGATGTTCATAGGCTAAGTACCCTACTAATTACTTGCCGTATAAGTGGGTTGCAACCCCAACGGCCACGGATCCTGCATCCTTATTCTAATGTGTACCTAAGACGTTGGGCACACAAAACAAGCCTCCTACGGAGCACGTAAGACGCTACAAGTGCAAATCATAATAAATAATGCATTATCATTGTTTGTCACAGACATCCGTGCAAAATGTTACAAACAAAATATGGTATAAGTACCACAGGCGGTACTATAGCTAATCTAAATTTTACATTGAGGGCAGCGACTTTGATCTAGTTAGCTTGGGGGATGATTCCTCCTCTGAAACATCCGTTTGTGTTGCGGCATCAGCAAGCATGATTACAAGGCCCTGCGGAACCGCGGTAGGCACAGATACAGGAACGCCATCGGACCTAGCATGATGAGCAAAGCCCACACCATGGGTGCGGCAAACTATCCTGCATTTTTTCTTCTTCTCGGCGCGGCTCACATTTGCTGCAATGGCATCTTCCAGTAGCATTTCTTCCTTAACAGCCTAGGGATCCTGCGGGTCACGTACCTCAGGGTACACCGGGATCTTCAACTGTGACGAACTTGGACGAAGGTCACGGATCCATTGGGGAGCGTCTGCCCCAGTATCGCTTTCCAAATATAAGGACGCCATAAGCACATCCATGGGCACGTCCCTCAGCTTTTCCCAGTTCATCGATGAGTGGATACTTTAGATCCTTCAAAGCTTGCATGGTCTCTATAAACTTGCCCTCGGCTTCCGGATCATAACCTTCGACCATCGCCAAGTCCAACTTTGCCTCTCCCTGCTCCACCCTATACTTCAGTCCATCACAGAAGCCTTTTGTGATCCCGGCGGACACCACGTTGGCAAACGTCTGTCTTAACTCTAGAGACTCAGCGCATTTTAGCACAGCCAGACGTAAATCGTGCCCAATTACCCACCGACGACCAACGATCGCCGTTAGCATATGCGGATATAGCTCCTCATCAAAATCTATGCTAAGGGCATCCAACCGGGAATCCATCTCAGCACACCGTGCGCTCACCCGCATACTTTTTAAACTCTTTAAACGCGGCTTTTATTTTCTCTTCTCCTGTAACCTGAGCCTGAAGAGTTGACACTTGGTGAGATAGCCCGTCGCGGCTAACTTGGAGTTCTGTGAATTGAGTGCGAAGGCTTTCCATCTCCTTAACCAACTCTGCATTCTTAGCCTCCGCGACCTTTCTCATATCAGCTTCAGCTTCCAATAATGTCTCCAAGTTCTTCTTCTCGCCTTCCATAGCCTGAATCCTCTGGTCTCAGCGGGCTACTTGCGCAACAGATTTCCTTAACAGTTTGGCCTCCTGCTCAAACCGTAACCGCAGCTGAGATCCCATCGCCACTTGCCAAGCCAAAGTCAAGTTAAATTGCCCCAAAAATTCTTCATTTGGCAAGTGGCGCAACTCTGAGAAGTATCCGGGTGGTGCCAGGTGATCCACCAGTTCCTGGCACGAGCTCGGAGTGTCTAGGCGACAGCCGTTGGTCACACCCCACTCAGGTTGGTATATGCCTCCGGGTGACATAACTATAGTAGGGGAGGAAGGATCCGACTCTGGACCTCCGGCAGCAGTAGCTCCCTTGGAAGACCTGGATCAAGGACAGACACATATAACCTGTTAGCATACAACATATACAACTAATGCGGGAATATAATTTGTTTGCATATTTAAAAAAACAAACAAGATGACGGTATAAGTTACTTACTGGGCAATATCTTGCTCCGGGATGGACGAGGGCTTCGCAAACGATATTGGGTCCGGGTTCATTGTACCGGCCAGAGTCTCTTGTGAGGCAGGTGCGGAAATAGTAGAGCTCACCCCCACCCTTATGGACGCAAGAGATTTCCCCCTGACGGTCCTCTGCGTCGGGTGGGAGACGTCAAAATCCTTCCTCAATACCTTCCGCGGGGCGTTAACATTAGACTCCTCATTGGCCCTCTTACGGCGCCTTTTGCTCACAAAGGGTGCATCGGCGGCCGTTCCCTCCTCTTCAACTATATTCGACGCGGCTCCCTTAGTTAACAATGGCCCGGCAGGAGGAACTACGGAAGCCATTGTCTCCGGCCCTTGGTCTTTCGCCCCGTCACCCTCGTTAATTTGTTCTGAGGGGTTCTCATTAGCAAAATCTAGGGGTGACCTCTCTAGGGTAGAGGGTGCCCCAGAAGACTCTGATGTCGCAGCCGGCTCCTCCATATCTATCTGTCGGCTTGCGATGACCGTTAGCAGTGGCACCTCGTGAGCAGCACGAGGACGGGTGCCGGTTTTGATCACGGCAGGATTTGGAGCGCTGACCAGGTTGAACAAATCCATCTCTGCAATCAAACACACACTGTCAGCATATATTTTTTCTATGAACAAGTCACATATGAGACATATATGTAAAACACCCACCCCGGCCATCGTCATGAAGAAAAATGAGATACACATCATCTCCCAGGAAGTATCTCCGGCTAAGCCCCACTAAGCAAAACAGGGTTTCTGGTTGTTTTTGGATAGGGGCCCGGCGTGCGTTTAATATTGCCACGTCCTCCACGGAATACGTGCCTTCTAATGGCATACTATCTTTTGGAGCACTAGTCCGCCACGCCACCGTGGTAGGAAAGACCCTGTCGTCTACCTAGAAAAATCTATTATTCCAATTCTTCAACGAATCTAGGGGCTTCGTGTAACATTGCGGTGTGTATTTTCCTGGTCGTTTGCTAAACGACATCCACCCCGAACTGTATGACGGTATGTAAAATACACGGAATAAATTTACAGAAGGGATTACACGTAGGATTTCGAAGTGACTCACTTTAGCCGCACCTATTACTGATAATTGTGACAAGTGTATCTGATAGTGTCCAAGAATGTCAAACAATAATTGTGATATGGGGACGCGGAAGTTAGCAAACTCAAAAAACTTGGTGTACATGCCGATCTTGCCTTCCGGGAAATCCACGATTCTATCTCCTCGATCGGGCAGCTCCGGATGTAGGTCCTCCGATATACCGTACTCAGAGGTAAACTCTAGCAGATACTCCTGGGTGATGGTCGATACGGCGGTTTCGAGTTGTACGGTATCCCTACCCATTTTTTAAAAATAAGTTTACAAAGAGGTGCGGTGTACTAACCTGGTGTGCTGAAATTCCGTGGGAAAATAAAATGTGTGCGGCTGTGTGTGTGCAATGGTAATTTGATTTTGACGACTGTGTGATCATGAACAGTCCCTGCTAGTCCTATATATATACTCTGTCCTTGATAATTGTGCCTCGTTGGATGTTTGCCACGTGTCCTCCACTTACTTTTCGGACGGTTGGATATCGCGTGGAAGGTGAAACGGTTTAGGGCCCACTTGTCCCATCACTTAGCCGTTTTCGCCGTTTCTCGGTTCATGGGCCCACACAATGCTTTGGCGGTTCTTGGTATTTATGATGATGCGGATATTTGTAGTCTAGTTAACGTGCCCGCGGTTCCGGCCACGGCCACGTCTCCTAGACTGGGGGGACATGATGACGTATAGTATGGACCGGCCCGGCCCACTAATACTTTTGTGGCCTTTGTAGCTACTAATGGGCTTTCGGCCCATGTATAGCGGTCGCGGATCGCGGTCACGGGCACAGTGCTTCATGGATCCATATGTCGCGGTTATTATCCGTAGCCGCGGTACCTTTGTGAGTTATCTTTCAGAGTAGGTAAACTAATCAAACAAAAGATATACTTTACTTATTTGAACCAGTAAGGATAATAACAAATCCCGACAATCCCGGCCGCATCTTGGGCCGAAAGTTACGGAAACCCTAAGGGGTATTCAGCCTATAAAAGGAGCATAATGATGGTCAATACAGGTATCTCAAAAACCCTAACCACATACAATTACTCTCTAAACCGTATACTTACTCTCACGCCGGAGTCTAATCGTAGCATCCGCTCTCACGATAAGATTAACGGTGTTTGTTCTCTTGTGCAGGGTCCTTCAACGAATTCACTTGGTACAAGAATATGGTGCTCCACATCCGAATAGCCACCTATTCGGATCAAGCTAGACCCAACCAAACTTTTGTATCAACACTTATTTTGTTTCATTGTTCCTAGCCCTTTGCTAGCTAGGATGTTGATATAATCGTTGTTAATAAGTATGTGTAAAGTTTTACCATTGTTTTCATGTTTCAAAATGTATATATATCATCGATATTTACGTGTTGCAACTCATCAAATTAAAGCTATAGTCCTATACATTAACTCGTTGATATTTTGATAGTAAACAACTAAAATTATGTCTTTTAATTATAATTTCTAATTATAAGGACTACATATTCAAGAAATCAACCAGAGACTACAATAAGCTTTTATAAAAGCAAGGACTTACCACTTAGCATAGTGGCAAACCGCTTGTTATACAACCTGAAAGTCCTGAGTTCGAATCCCATCAGGTTGATTTTAACAACTCAGGGTGGTCTATGGTAAAGAGAGTTGCGACTATCACTCTAAATGTGTGAGGTCTCAAGTTCAATTTATGTCAGGTGCAAACAACCTTTAAGTAGCCACGCCAAACTCCTAAAAGGGGAGGGCTTTACCTGGTTTGAGTCTGTGTGACAATGAGTTCAAACCCCGTGAATTAATCGGCCAAAAGGTCGAAAACCATGGCTAAAAAAAGCTTTTATAAAAGCAAATTTACGAAATTTGGTATTTTAAGGATTATATATATTATCATTTGAGATCCGTTGACTTTTGCACATGTCCTGTTCATTTTAAGCACTGTAGCTACAGTGCTGGCCCAAAAAATTTAGCCTAAAAATTTGGGCCGGCCCAATTAGTTTTTTTTTTTTTTAATTTGTTGGCACAAAATAGAGAGGAAAAAAATGTTACAAAAGTACCGACGCATTCAGATAAAAAAATACCCGCGGTAACATTTCCGAATTGACTTAAACAGGCCCAAAAATTTGGGCCGGCCCAATTAGTTTTTTTTTTTAATTTGTTGGCACAAAATAGGGAGGAAAAAAATGTTACAAAAGTACCGATGCATTCAGATAAAAAATACTTGCGGTAACATTTCCGAATTGACTTAAACAGTGTCATTTTACACCATGAGACAAAAAAAAAATTCGCAAAAAAGATAAATAAAATTTTAACGCCACGCAACAACGCGTAAGACCATAAAAAAACTACTAAACACGATACTGAAAAAGTAAACCCGCACTATTAAATATGAGACTGACAAAATAAACTCGCACAAAATTAAAGGGAAAAAAGAATTAATGACACGCAACAACGCGCGAAAAATTAACGCCCGCAGTAACGCGCAAGAAAAAATAAACTTACATTATTAAACATAAAAAAAACGCGCGAAAAAACAAAAAATATAAATAAATAAATAAAAATAAAAAATTAACGCCCCGCAACAACGCGCGAAAAATTAACGCCTGCAACAACGCGCGGATATCTTTGCTTGTTATTATTAATTAATGTCGATAAAAGAGAAACAGTCGCAACATTTTTATTGAAAGAAATTATGAAAGTGAACAAAAATTATATCCGGTTTATCAATTATATTATATATATAATCAAAAGAAAAGTAATACTACGTTTTCAAACGCTAGCTACAGTACATGGGTTTTGTTTCTTTATATATATATATTCAAAAGAAAAGTAATACTACGTTGTTTTCAAACGCTAGCTACAGTACATGGGTTTTGTTTCTTTTGTTGGGTTATTCTTGACATCTTATTGGGCTCTCACTTTGGGCTGGCCTAATAAATGATTTTTTTTATATAAATGGTTTTGAATTTGATTTGAATCTTTTGGCGTTACTTAGGAGCTAAAGTCAAGGTGGAGATTGTTAGATGTTTGACTTTAGTCCTAAGGGTAGTTTGGTAATTTATATGTAGTCAGGGGCATTTATATATGGCAAAAGGACATTAGGAGGTCAGGGAGGGGTATCGAGAGCGCGTCGGGAGCGGTTGGGCAATGTGATCACGAGGAGAAGTGAGCGAGGGTTCAGGTGGTCAGTGAGTGGTTTGAGTGGTGGATACTGGGCTTGGGTGCGATTGGTAGGAGTATTTTGTGTTTTATTATGATGTTAGGTTTGATTTGTTTTATTGTGTTGGGTGGGGTAGTAAGCGAGAGAGAATCTCTCTTTATATATCTAGATAAACTAAGACCGTAGCTCCACTCATACATGCGTGGGACACTGTGGTATGCATTACTAAGTGTCTCATTGAGAAGGGTACTCAAAGAAGTGGGGGGGCGGGGTTTGGGGGGGGGGGTTTTGGCTTTGGAGGTTGGTGTACTAGGGGGGGGGGGGGGGGGGGGGGGGGGGGGGGGGGGGGGGGGGGTCAATGGACTGTCTTGTACTGATCTTTTGTTGTTCCTGCTATCTAATGCTTGTTGCTGGTATTTGCCCTTTGATTATCTATCCCTTATCCTAACATGGATACTGTGAAAAACAAACTTCTTGGGCTCACTGTCAAAGAAAGTTGTGCAGTTAGAGCTATGGAGTGCAATCGGTCAATTTCTTGCAAAAGAGTCATCCCCAAAAAGCCTAACTCTGGGACTCTGGGAAAAGGATAGTAGTTTAAGTTTCTATGGTATGATGCATTGATGGTCTCAATGGAAAATGAGGAATGATTTTGGTATAGAAGGTTTCATTGATGTCTTAAATGCCTAGTTAAGGGGTGTTTGGATATTCAGGTAATGTGTCATGATTTATCTGCTTACATGTCTAAGGCTTAAAGCATGCTTCTCTGTTGTTTACAACTACAAAGAATGCTTTATAAGTTCATTACACCAGATGGCCTTGTACATTGAAAACAATTCATGTTAATTACTTTCATTGGTTCTTTAAATGTCAGTTTGACCATGGGTGGAAACTGATTTTTTGATCCTTTAAAGTCATTCTGAGGTGTTTTGTTTTTCTAAAGGTGATGGTTGAATGGCTATGTGAGTCGTGTATGAAGGAAATGTAGTCATGGGATTATCTTGTTTGGTGAATAAAGGTGAACATGGGCAAGTTATGTCATGTCCGAGATATTCTGATGTTGTGTCCGATATCTGACACTAGGTTTCATGAGAGAAGTGAATGTGTTTGTCCGAGTTATTTCTTTTGTGTATTAAACAGTATTAAGGTGGCGACTGCACATTAATTTTTGAGTTAGATCGGTATATAGAAGTGTTTAACAAACAACATTTTAACTGAGAGTTGTATTGCCCCATGAAGTTTTTGCAGGATAAATGTTTTTGAGGTTATTCTTTGCCCGTAGTATCGCACTGAAACCTCAAATATCTTCAACGAAAAGAGCAGCTACGGCGAATTGTCTGAAACTGCAAAGCAAGCTAAGAGGCGAGCAGAAGTTGCAAGGTATGTTGTGCATATATTTTCAAAATGTTCGTTCATTTAATAAATAAACGAACATGAACGAACTTTTTACCGAACGGTTCATGAAATGTTCACTGAACGTTCAGACCATTAGGTATCACATGTTTTGAACTTACGAGGCATTTAAAATAGTTAGATACTCACATACTTGGCCAATAAAATTTTCATTCATCCGTTGCCAGTTGACCATAATAATTAATATATAACACATTTGTGGACAAATCCACTGTCGTTTTGACAGTGGGCCACAGTGCTACAGTATCGGGCTCTCATTTTGGGCCAGCCCGATTTTGGGTTTTTTTTTAAAATTTGTATGCACAAAGTAGGAGGAAAAAAAATATTACAAAAGTTCCGATTTATTCAGATAAAAAAAATACCCGCGGAAACATCTTCGATACCTAATAACTTTAAAATAATCGATATGGTCACAAACGTACAACCCATTATATTAAAAAAAAACCATATAGCAAAAAAAAAAAACACTTTAAACATGAGGCCCAACACATAAGCCATATAAAAAAATTATTACTAATATACACATTTGTCGACAAACTAGCCTAAAATTCGCATAAAATGTGGCCCAAAAAAAAAGATATCGAACCGTCCCAAAAAAAGAAAATATTCGGGAAAAAATTAACCCGTCCCAACGCAAAAAAAAAATTCCCGAATCGTACAAAAGAAGGAAATATCCGGGAAAAAATTAGCAAAAAAAAAACCCCCAAAAATAGCCTAAAATCTGGCCCAAAGTAAAAAAAAAATACAAAACGGACCCTCACCTTTTAACTATTTACGATTTTCTTACACAAAAATTCCCGTAAAAAAATTTACAAAGCCGTCCCAAAAAAAGAAAATATTCGGGAAAAAATTAGCCCGTCCCAACGCAATTTTTTTTCCCCGAATCATAAAAAAAAGAAAATATTAAAAATTAGCCCCGCCATAACGCATCGCCCAAAAAAAATCCCTCAAAACATAAAAAAAAACTTATTCCAAAAAAAATTAGTCCCGCCGCAACGCGCGAGTTCTTTTGCTTGTTATTTTAAAGTGTTTACTCCAACTCAAATGTTGCAATGTACCTCGATAGAAGTTTATGTTTATGAGAACTTGTAATTCAGTTTGTTATAATGAGAGACACAAGTGATTCCATTATTTTAAGTCTCGTTTGGTGTAATCTTGCATTTACCATCTTCAAACGCTAACTTTGCGACCATTTCGTTTGGTTATAGAAATACAACAAGCAAAAGAACCCGCGCGTTGCGGCGGGGCTAAATGTTTCGGGGGTATTTTTTTGGGCGATGCGTTATGTGGGGCTAATTTTTAATATTTTCTTTTTTTGTATGATTCGGGGAAAAAAAATTTGCGTTGGGAATGGTTAATTTTTTCCAGAAAATTTTCTTTTTTAGGGACGGTTCGATATCTTTTTTTTGGGCCGATGAATGTAAAAAAGTTGTGAACAATAAAAACTTGACGTGTTTTTTTTGTTAATTTTTTACGGGATTTTTTGTGTAAGAAAATCGTAAATTGTTAAAAGTTGAGGGACCGTTTTGTATTTTTTTTTTTACTTTGGGCCACATTTTATGCGAATTTTAGGCTAGTTTGTCGACAAATGTGTATATTAGTAATAAAAAAATTTTATATGGCTTATGTGTTAGGTCTCATGTTTAAAGTGTTGTTTTTTTTTTTTGTTATATTGGTTTTTTTTTAATATAATGGGTTGTATGTTTGTGACCATATCGATTATTTTAAAGTTATTAGGTATCGAAGATGTTTCCGCGGGTATTTTTTTTATCTGAATAAATCAAAACTTTTGTAATATATTTTTTTTCCATTCCTACTTTGTGCATACAAATTTAAAAAAAAAAAGGCTTGCCCAAAAATGGGAGCCCATTACTGTAGCGGGTGACCCACTGTCAAAACGACAGTGGATCAGTCACTCATTGTGTATATTTATAATTATAATGCCAAAGTGTCTGAACTCTGAAGTATGCATCTTTGAAACGACCTTTGTGTCCTGTTTGATTTGTGTTAATCTAGCAATAAAGAATTACATCCTTATCTTTGCTACAATACGATGATAATGAAAGATTCTGTATTTGCTGCAAATATTAAAAGGAACCCCCTTTAGTATCAGAAGCCGGTTAGCACTTAACATCATATGCATTTCAATGAAATATTCATGGAAACGAGAGCCATATAGACTGATTCGAAATGTCAACTGTTTTCCCTATGAATGCATTATTAGCTAAGCTGTGCCATACGACTCTGAATTTCATCTCTTAATATAACTATGTCAGTTCACAAGGGTGATCAGGTGCACTTGCGATGGTTGTTGCACTTGGTGGGTTCACTGCCATTATTACGAAATATATACAACATATTTCCATTGTTCTAACTCACATTCATATGAACTTGCATAACATGAAAACAAAAAACATGTCCGTGATTCAAGAACATGCTAAAACTCACTTATCGTCATGGGCTGACCATGCTTCCCACAGGGAGAAGAGAACAAGTGGTCCAAGAACCGGTGGGACTGGTGGCGGCTTACTAAAAGTAACGATTGGATCAACCTCCTCCTTTTTCATTTGTGCGTTCTTCTCAAAACCATCTTCCTTTACCTTCTTTGGTGTCAAGGTGGCGACTGCACATTATTTTTTGAGTTAGATCAGTATATAGAAGTGTTTAACAAACAACATATTAACTGAGAGCTGTATTACCCCATGAAGTTTTGACAGGATAGATGTTTTTGAGGTTATTCTTTGCCCGTAGTATTGCAGCTATGTCACGCATATGAGTTGTTGTTTCCTATGCTTCTTCCAAGAAATATGTCTTGAGCTAGTACTCTGCAGCCTGTTAATTGAAGACCAAGAAATCATAAACTTTTGCTCGGATCCAACAATAGTTATACTTCTTCGCTCATGATTATGGAAACATTAAAAGTAAATAATCAATTAGAACAAGCAAATTTTCACAACAGAGAATGCAACAAATATTTGTTTGTGGACATTGATTTTGCGTTGGTTTTTATTTATCATGACACTATAAGCTAGCTAACAACAAACCAAATAAACTGTATACAAGATACCCATGAATTTGCACCCTTCGATTATATCTAACTAATACCAATTCTCGAATACTTAAACTACTTTTCCGGATCAATTTTTACCTTTCTCTTTCTGGTTTTCCTCAAAATGAGTTACATACTTACATCTGAGTAGTGATATTGACTAGCTAGGTTCGACTGATCCATTGCTTAGTTGATACTTAACCATCCACTTTGTTTTAGAATGAAAGCTAACAAATTTCTTAAACAAGATATGCTAAAGTTTTCAAATAACATAATCAACAAACCAGTTTTCTTTTATACTCCATGGTAAGATTAATAGTTTTTTGTTTTCGTTTTCCAAGTTTAGCTGCATCACAAAACGAAGCAAATTATGATTGATCTTCCTCCCCCCCCCCCAACAACTGTGTAGGCGGACTCAGGACTCTTAAGTAAACAAATTAAAAGTACGTGTATTTATTTTAACATATTAGCGGACTAACTAAAAAAACAACTATTTGCGTGACACAAATTTTCTGTACCAGGTTCATTTAGGAGAAATTAGGATTATCAACGAAATTTGACATACATCCATCGGGTTCCCGGGAACCCGCTAGGCCCGCCCCAATGCATATTCCATAATCATTTCGAGATACTCATAGGGACATAGGGTGTTTATCTAAGCTCATTTAATGGGCTTATGAGCTTATAAAAAGATTGACAAGCTCGTAAGCTCATTTTGTAGGAAAAGCCGACAAAAATGAGTTTATTAGCTTGCCAAATTTTCAATAGACTCGTAAGCCCGTCAGTAGAAAAACACCTAAGTTATAATAATCATATGTACACATTAAACAATATATCAACACTAACTATCTAAATAAAGATTGTGGATCAAAGCTAATTCAAATACGCGCATAATTCAAACATGATCTGATATAAAGATGAAATGATTATAAAGTACTAACCTGTGATTGTTTACCACTTTAAACAGAAACAGTTGGTCTGCTGGAGATAATATCAACATACCAACTTCTTGAAGATTCTTGAATTATTACGTGGCTGCTAATTAGGAAGTGGGCTCAATGGGTCATAAATCTGGGCTGTTCTTTTGGGCCCATATGACTTAATTTGCCAAGAAAATCAGTTGTAAATAGTTAAATATTTAATTCTTATCCATGATCAATAACAAGCAAAGGTATTCGCGCGTTGCTGCGGGAGTTAATTTTTCACGCGTTGTTGCTGGGCGTTAATTTTTTATTATTATTTTTTTCGCCGTGTTTATTTTTCCGGTCTCATGTTTAATAGTTTTTTTTCTTTTCTTATATGGGCTTATGTGTTAGGGCTCGTGTGTTGGACCACATGTTTAAAGGTTTCTTTTTTAAGCTATATGTGCGGGGCATTTTTTTTTCTTATTGTATTTTGTGCGGGTTTATTTTTTTGGTCTCATGTTTAATAGTGCGGGTTTATTTTTTCAATATCATGTTTAATAGTTTGTTTTTTTCCTTATATGAGTTTATGGCTCGCGCGTTATTGCGGAGCGTTAAAATTTTATTTTATTTTTTTTCATTATTTTTTTCCGAATTTATTTTTTGGGTCTCATGTTTAATAGTTAGTTGTTTTTTTTTATATGGGCTTATGTGTTGGGTCTCATTTTTAAAATTATTAAGTATCGAAAATGCTTATGCGGGTATTTTTTTTTTTTTTATATGAGTAAATCAGTACGTTTGTGACAAAAAAAAATTCCATATTTTTGTGTGGACGAATTTTATTTAATTTTTTTTTTTAAAAGGGGCCGGCCCAAAGTTGCGGCCCAAAAAACTGGGCCAAAATAAGAGTCCAAAGGACCGAGCACTGTAGCTACCACTGTAGCTACAGTTCTTTAAAGGAATAGTGACGTTTCACTCTTATATGACACTATTCATTTGAGATCTCAAATGAGTATATTAGTAACAAGCGGGATAGCGGTCCCCGTGTTGGGGCGGGCTTGTTTTTCCGGGCATATGTAGCTTATGTTTTATTGCGTATTTCTCTCGATTGGTTATAAAAACATAGGTATTCGTATGGCTTGGGGTGAGCAAAAAAACCGAAATAACCGAAAACAAAAAACCGAACAGAAAATAACTTAATCGAATTAATAACCGAACCGAATTTGCTAAAACTGAACCGAACGGAACTACTAATTCGGTTTTCGAGTTGGATATAGGTTCGGCGGTCTGAACCGAAAACCGAATTTATATAAATATATATATTTTTATATATAAAAATACCATTAAAATTTTATCCTAATATAGAAAACCACTTTTTATGCCTGAAATTTTTTTTATTTCTAAATATCTATGTAATTATTTTTTTTTTAAATAAATTGTGTAATTCGGGTTATTAGGGTCAACCCGAAAACCGAGCCGAATTCAAATTCGGTTTTCGGTTCGGTTCGGTTTGATTTTCGAGTTGACCCAAAAAAAATTTAGCCGAACCGAACTAACCGAAGAACCCGATAACCGAACTGATCAACGCCCCTAGCTTATTGTAACAAAAAAAATTTACATATTGGGCTGAGAATAAGCTTAGTTGTGCAGGCTATTTGGTAGTTTTTTTTTTTGTCTCTATACAGTTAGAATTGAATGACCTTTTAAAGAGTATTTCAAGCTCACTAAAAACCAAAAAATGGGGCAAGGGTAAAACGACAACGTTTTAACCCTCAATTGATCGACCTACCCAATTTATTACCCGATCTCCATTTCACATGTTCTCTGTACGTTTGGATATGTTGCCTCAAATATTCGAATGGATCTTCAGTGTGAGTCGTGTAACATTACATAGTTCACATAAATTCCCGTAACCTCCCCATAGTTCGATGGAAAAAGATTTGGCCTATCAAAGTTGATGTCAAAACTTGGAGAATTTTTACTCATAGATTTCCAACTAGGATCAACTTGGACAAGAGTGTTATTGACTTGAACACGGTTCGGTGTCCCATATGTGATGATTCTCTTGAAACGGGAAATTGTCTCTTGTAACCAAGCGGGCAAGACTTGTAAGTGCGTCTTAATTAGTTTCTGGAGGGTGCATAATGGTAATGTTTCGTCGCTTTTTGAAATTATCATGCAATTTTTTGGAAAATTCAAAGTGAAGACATTTCTTCGCAGTTTTTTTGACGTTGTAGTTCAAGGAACTCATAGGTAGTGTTTGGTATGATGTAATAAAAGTTGGAATGGAAATGATTATTACGATTGAATGAAAAAATCATGTTTGTTTAGAGTTAGGCATAAGAATTTTACTTTGAATTAAATTGAGTGGTTTGATAATCCTTTTATCAATCTTCCAACTTTTTTGTAATCTCTTATTTTGTTTCATTGTTCCTAGCCCTTTGCTAGCTAGGATGTTGATATAATCGTTGTTAATAAGTATGTGTAAAGTTTTACCATTGTTTTCATGTTTCAAAATGTATATATATCATCGATATTTACGTGTTGTAACTCATCAAATTAAAGCTATAGTCCTATACATTAACTCGTTGATATTTTGATAGTAAACAACTAAAATTATGTCTTTTAATTATAACTTCTAATTATAAGGACTACATATTCAAGAAATCAACCAGAGACTACAATAAGCTTTTATAAAAGCAAGGACTTACCACTTAGCATAGTGGCAAACCGCTTATTATACAACCTGAAAGTCCTGAGTTCGAATCCCACCAGGTTGATTTTAACAACTCAAGGGTGGTCTATGGTAAAGAGAGTTGTGACTATCACTCTAAATGTGTGAGGTCTCAAGTTCAATTTATGTCAGGTGCAAACAACCTTTAAGTAGCCACGCCAAACTCCTAAAAGGGGAGGGCTTTACCTGGTTTGAGTCTGTGTGACGATGGGTTCAAACCCCGTAAATTATTCGGCCAAAAGGTCGAAAACCATGGCTAAAAAAAAGCTTTTATAAAAGCAAATTTACCAAATTTGGTATTTTAAGGATTATTATTAATTAATGCCGATAAAAGAGAAACAGTCGCAACATTTTTATTGAAAGAAATTATGAAACTGAACAAAAATTATATCCGGTTTATCAATTATATTATATTATAAATATACTCAATTTTATCCGCTTACGACGTCGTTTTTGAATGTGGTGCTACAGTGCCACTAATTTGGCCCAATT
>BQNB010160045.1:0-14846 GCA_026074375.1 Tanacetum coccineum | reverse complement strand
GAAATTAAATATTAAGTTTTTTAAAACTGATAACGTCTATACACGTGTATACGCCGTATCCAGAGCTGTTCGATACGCCGTATAGAGTGTCTGGGAAGACAGACTCGTGCAAAAAACAATTAAAATGCGACAAACAATTAAAATGACCGGGTTGTCTCCCAGGAAGCACTTTTATTTCAGCTGGTCTTTAAGTTCGACCTTTTTCCTTCTCCTCTTTATTCATCCTCCATAATTCGCTCGCACTTATCCTCGAGAGCGAATTTCTTCATAATCCTTTGGCATGATGCGTACTTCTTGCAAAATTTCATGCCGAGCACAACGTCTTTTGTTATATCATCACCACCAATGATGGTAAAACCTATAACAATAGAAAAACTTTCTACGAAAATAGGTATATCGATCAAATTTTCGACGTGACTATTCCCTTCATCCTTGTCCTTAATTATGGAATAAAAGCTTTTGGACATTAAGTTAATGGATAAGGAAGGGAGGAGGTCAGCATAAACATACTTATACCCGATTACACAAGAAAATTTCATCTTATAAGAGTTGGTTTTAACAAAAGTTGGCTCAAAATCAACATCTTGATTCGTTTTAGTTTCTAGAGGTGTATCTAAATCATTTAATTCTATATAGTTACCATAAGTTTGGTCAAATGATTCATCACCCTCTCCTATAAGCTCTATTTTTTAATCAAGACTTTTTACTTTTTATCACCAAGACCCTTTGATATTATCTAGAGGCGGGCTTAATACTTTTAAAAACAAGTTTTTCTTCCCCGATCCTTAAAGAAATCTTCCTTTTGAAGACATCGGTCTTGGAATGGGCAGTCGACAAGAATGGTCGTCCAAGGATTAAAGGAACATCGTCATCCTCGGGTATGTCCAAGATGATAAAGTCTATAGAGAAAATAAACTTTCCAATCCTTACTAGCACATTTTCGGCGATACCCCTTGGTTGTTTTATGGTTCAGTTAGTCAGTTAGATAGTCAACCTAGTGTGAGTTAAAATTCCTAGACCAAGGTTGGTGTAGGTAGAGATTGGCATAACTCTCACACTTGCTCCTAGGTCAACAAGGGCTTTTTCAAAATAGATATTATGAATAAAACAAGGTAAAGTAAAGCTACCTGAGTCTTTTTCTTTCTGAGGCAAGGTGTGATCATAAGCATCCAGAATCTTCACATCTTGTGCCTCCCTCCAATCAACACAGCCAAGGTTTTGTAGTCGTCTTGGGAAAGGGACTGTTTCAGAAAATACGCTCCTGTGTTGTGTGCCCGATACGGCGTATGGACCACGTCCGATACCGCGTATCTCAGAAAAATCAGCTTTACCAATTGAGATCGATTTAACTTGGTCTCGAGGGTTTGTCTCCATAGAGCTGGGCAGGCTTCCAAACCTCCTTTCTTGGAAGACCTTGCTCATCTGTCCGATTTGTATTTCTAAGGTTTTAATTGAAGCTCCTTGATTTCTTATCGCTGCATCGGTAAAAGCTTGGATCTCTTTGATTATGTTCGAGTTTTCTTCATGTCTTTTAGCTGATTCTGCCATAAATTTGGTCAGTGATTCTTCCAGGCTCGGTCTCCGGTCAGAATACCAAGAGTTTCCATTTTTTTGTTGGTAGAATCCTGGCCCTGTTATTCTGTATTGTCCTCCAGGTTGATAGGGTGCACCGAATTGTATATAGTAAGCTTCTTCTAAAGTTTTTCCTTCTTCCTTTTATGGACTATCCTTCATACAGTGTGGTCCCTTGCATAGTTCACATCTGACCTGAACAGCGTATACTTTCTCATTTACTTTCTTTATTTCTCGTCTGAGATTGTTAAGTTGGGCTTGGATAGCACCAAGCCCGTCAGAAGTTTTAGTACTTCTGGTCCTTAAAGATGTCCATTGTGCCATTTCTAGGAGTATTCAGCCATTTCTTAGATGGCTATTTTAGCATCAGCGGCAGTTTTGGAAGGTATGACACCCTTTAAGTCCAGAATTTGTCGAGTTGAAACATCGAGCCCATTATAAAACAAGATGACTTCCTGCATGTCGGTTAAATAATGTTGAGGGCACTTCATCAGCAATTCTTTAAATCTTTCCCATGCACGAAAAAGGCTTTCATCGGGTTTGGTACGGGTTTAAAATACACTATATAATATAATATTTCAACAAGAGCAATTAAGAAAATTCCCTAAGTAAAATTCACTCTTTAAAAAAATATATATTATAAATATATAATAATACGTATCGTTACCCGGAAAGGTATGATTTCCCGGTAGTTTTCCAATGATTTGAGAAATTGAAAACCTCGCTTGATTTTGGATATTGATTTGAATGGGTTCAAAGATTGATTGGGTTTTCTATTACTACTAATTAAAACAAGCAATTAAAAACAATTAAAGCACTTAACAAATTACGGGAAACAAGTAAAACGCGACAATTAAGCAAGTAAACTAAATTTTACTCCTAAAAATGTAAACAGAATTAATAACTAAGATAGGACAATAGAAAATTTTAGGAAAAAGAAAAACATTTTTTTTTGATTATTTTTGAATTTATTATGAATTAAAAACTATTCTAATCTAATTAAATCCTAAAAAATAGTAAATTAAGTACTAAAAATTTGGAAAAATGATTTTTAAGCTTAGAAAAGTCTAAAATATTATAAAAGCAAAGAAAACTAATTTTAACTATTTTTATTATTAAAATCCTATTTTTAAAATTTAAAATAAAAACTCAAAAATGAAATTTAAGATTTAAAAAGTATAAAAATGATTTTACTGGATGTAAACCTAAAGTTATTTTTTATAAAACTAAAAACTATTTTTTGTATTTTTCTTAAACCTTTTTCTATTTTTTATTGATTTTATAAGATTTTAACTTTCGAAAAATTATAAAAAATAAAATTTAAGTTGGAAAAATCTAAAAAATTCAGGGAAAATCTTAAACAATAGCAGGATTATAAGAAAAATAAGAAAAAACCAAATTGATTAACAAATAAGCCCTCAAACAAGCTTATTAAGCTACGACTTTTTTATAAAAAAGAAAATGAAAACGTGTACTAGTATTAAATGGTGTGTTATACTAATGGATGAGCTAATGTAGCAAACTGGTTAAGGCATATGTGTTGTGTGTGGGAGATCGTGGGTTTGAGTGTGGGCAACCCCTTTTTGTTATTTTTTTTACTTTTAAGAAAAAACTAAATACTAGGAATTAATAAGGACACTAAAATAAGCTATTTTAATAAACGAGACTTAAGTTGAAACTAAGTGATAAGCTCAAAAACAGCTTATCAATAAGCTGTTACAGTGAGTGGACTTTTGGGCTTATTTTCACTTAAAAGCTTATAACAAGCTCATTTTAAGCTCAAATCTAAAAAGGAAAACTAATCTAGAAAGCTTATGAGATGCTTAATCTATAAATGAAAAGAAATAAAAGCTGGAAACACCTTAAATCAACTTAAAATGATAATGAAAATGCTAAACTTAGTAAGAACACTTAAAGGTACAAAATCCAATTAAGCTAAAAAGCTCAATAAACCAATTTGGACCTTAAGCTTTTGCTAGCTTATCAAACAACTAATAAGCAACCAATTTCAACCTTAAAATCTAGACCTATAAGCTAAAAACAATAATTTAAAAGCTAATTTTAAAACTGCTACTGTTTTTGGCTTTTATGAATTTATTGTGACTTTTGAACATCTAAATTAAACTAGAAAAAAGCTAGAAAATGCAATTTAAGACTGATTTTATAATAAGCTATAACTAACCTAAAATCCTTACTTGAATTTAAGGAAGCCTACAAACTATGAAATACCTATTAAAATCTAAGCTAAAGTGACAGCGTACTAAACTTCTTGTTAGTAAACGGGTGCACTTTGCACAAGAGCAAACTAAAGTGCAGGATACCCTGGGGATTCTAATGCACTAAACACACTCTAACAAGAGTGTATAACTAAATGCAAACAAGATCTAAGCCTTTGAGGGCTTAGATCAAAGTTTGCACAAGTGAAATTCCAAGAAAAATTCCCCTGGTGCTGGCACACTTAGTATAAGCTCAAATTCTCTAAATTTCCCAATCTAACTTATAAAAACTCATTTCCTATTGTTTTAAACTAAATTCAAAACTGTCTAAAAAGGTTTGCACAAAAAATTTTGACTTTAGAAGGTCAAACTAGCTTATGCCAAACACCCCTTTACCACTTGACAGAATTGAGAAAAGCTTTAAATTGCAAAACTAATTAACAAGTATTGAATACCAGATAAAAACTAGCTTAAAACAAACTTAATTATCATGAATTAATAACTAAATAAGCATTAATCTAAGATCTACAACTAATGTTACTTATATTTTTGGTTTTTTAAGGTTTTATGCCAAATATATGAAAAACAAAGATCTAAACTATCAAAAGTAAAAAACAGATGAACATCTAAGGTTATTAAGCTAAATTAAACTCAAATAAGTTCTAATAAGCAAAAGGAATAAGCAAATAAGCAATAATAAACATATAAGCTATAACTAAGAAGTTTAGACTGAAATTAGAGAAAAAGGAGAAGAAAAAACTTACGTAACTTCGCTAAACAAAAGGTCTCAATTAAGAGCAGTTACAAGCTCCCTAGCTTATTAATAAGCTAGGGTATAAGTCCTTGGGATCTCTTCCAAGTTAAGATCCTCTTCAAAAAGCTCAATTCCAATGCATTCCATTAGTAAATGTAAGTTATTTTTAGAAAGGATTAATTCTGAGTTGATTAAGCTTAATTTCAGCTTATAGACTGAAAAAGCTTATTAAGAGCTTATTAAGAAATTTTGGCTTAATATCAAATAAGAGCTTATGAATTATAGAGATTTTGAAAGATTAAAACAACTGAATTTATTAATAAAAATTTTGCTTACAATGCTTTAAAAGGAAAATTACAATATTAAAAACAACATTAAGCTAGGAATTTGAAATTTAAGCTACAACTAAATCTAGGCTACGTATGTGTGTATGAAGATTGAGAACCTTTTTATAGGCATTTGGTGAAGCTTCCAGACCCTCTTGCCTTGCCCACGCTCCTCTTAATCATGCCCGTTGGATTCTTCAATCATTGGGGATTGATTCATAGCCGTTTGATCAAATTGTATGCACTCAAGGATTGCCAAGCTGTCATTCCTTGATGTGACAACTTGTGCTTCTTTTGTGAGTGAGTTTAGTGCACAACCCACATCTTCTTGTGTGCTTTCTCTTCTCCTTGCTGACGTGTCTCCTCTTAGTGTGAGCTAGTGCGATACTCTTGATTATGACCCATTTGACCCTGGCCATTGTACTTGTGACGCGTGAATTGAACTTCCTTGCCCATCAATTTCAAAACCCCCTTGATTAACCCTAAGGTAATATTGTTTGATGACTATGAATAGTCAAAAAGAAAATGGCCCTTTTTTATATACTAAAAAACTTTAATTCAGTTTAAAGTTTAGTGAAATTGCACAATGGTCCTTGTCATTGATATCACACTAGTGTGTAAAAACTAATTTCAAAAATGGCAGGACAACTCCTTGTAGTTTTATAAAAGGGTATAGGGTTTGGTTAATGGGCTTATGGTGTTTTAAGGTTTTGAGGCCCATTAAGGTCCAAGGACTATTTTTGGACTTTTTTGAAAGTTGGAGGACCAAAGTGGAATATTTTTGGGTCTTGTTGACTTTTGTTGACCAATGTTTGACTGATGAACTGAGTATTAACTTTTTCCTGGCTTTGCTTCCGGCTTTTTTTCACTCTTCTGATCTCGTGTCCGTGCTTGCTTGTTTTTGACTGTTTTCTTGTGATTTTTGATTTATCCGTACCTGCACCACAAAACATAAATACAAGCATATTTTTGCCCATTTTTGGTCTGTTTTATGGGGTTAATTGTGTTTATTTTGGTACAAATGGATATGAGTATTCTACAACTATCAAAATTCCCGCAAACTACACGATAGAGAACCTCACAACAATTTCACATTCCTTTATAACCAAATACCTCGAAAATTCCCCAAACTAAACCTTTGAAAGTAGCATGATTTTTGTTTGAGAGAAGATAAGAAGACCACAAGTTATAAAACACGCGATTATCAGCTCTTTTTCAAAGATTTTTCCGTATTAAATGATTTTTTCTTGATAATTAACTACCTAACTATAACTTATTTGTTTTGACATAATGTATTATTTTCATTACCTCATTGGTAACTTTTAGGATCATAGAATAAAAAGCACAATTAAGTGTCTAAAAGATAACTTCATCATCCCCGATTTTTTACTTTTCTCATGCTAAACTTAAAAATAAGATCATTGTTAATTACAAGTCATGACACTAACACACTCATAAATACTAATAGTGTACATTAACTTTCTCTCGCCAAATTCCGACCTTTTGTATCTCAAGATTTTACTTAAGTCATATACCCGAAAGGCTTTTAAGACTTGTTTCGATACTTATTAATTCCAAAAATAGAGTTGTAAAGGGTTAAGAACGCATAATTTAGCTCCTAGACCTTTCAAAAGCTCAAATGCATCAAAGATTAAAGTTCCACATCGAGGCTACCAAATTGGCTTTTAATTTAGGCTACTTAAGCAAGGCACCAATCATGTCATGATACCCAAAGGCTCCCTAAGAGCCTGCATGACCAATCATATTTTCATGAAACCCTATACCCTAGGCGTTCTTTAAGGCACAAAATAAGACACAAATAAGCAACATTATGTACCTCAGTTCCTTTATAAGGCTACAACATCGGCCCCCACGGCCAACGCCTCTGACAAATGTTAGACAACATATTTCGACTTCGAACTAAATACTTCCACAACCTTTTAGAAGCTGAACATCGTTGTGAGCCAGCAAGATACAGGCAAACTTTTATCAGTCTCGGATTATTATTGAAAATTCTACTTATCCCATATACCCTAAAGCCTTTAAAGAATAAGCAAAATATTTCTTTATATTATACAGTATTATGCCAAATTAAGTATTACCTGATTGTAATTCATCCTAAACACAGAAAGGAGACTAAGAAAACTTCTATTTAGCCTAATTATTAACGCAAAAGACCCAAACAACACAATTTAATTAAACATTTATATTAGAAGGTGAAATAAGCTAATGGGATAAAAAGCCCACATTAATTCTATGAGCTCCGAAAGAGAACCAACACTCTACGTCTAATGTCCATGAGGAGTTATTTTGGGGTATTAGTGGGGGGTTCTTATAATAAACACTACCATTTCTATTCTTCGCAATTTAAAATTTCTAAGAAAGAAATTTGCGAACACTTAGCCATATAAAATCCAACTCGGCATACTTAAAATCTACTTAAGATTAACACAAGTCTTCATTTACTAATGATTTAAGTCTAGCATGTTTAAAGTCTTCATGAGACTAGCACAAACTTTCATCATTAATTGTTAAGGGAGAAAGCTAGAACTCTACACGTACGATCGGGTCAAAAATTACTTCTTATCCTTACCAACGGAAAACCTACATTTTTGTCTTAACATTTTTTTTATTATATATGACAATTAAGAACTTAAAAACTTAAAAATTTAAAAATTTTGCTATTTTTGTGGGAATACGAGTACGTGAGAACAAAACAATAAGCAAGCAACATCAAATCGATAGATTCCCTTCCCCAAACTAAAACGAAACATTGTCCTCAATGTTTAAAGTCGGGTCTCTACGAAAATCTAAGCCGTTTATGAAGTATGCAAAGATAAACGTTAATCGATAAGATGAAAGGATATTGGATCTCCCCAAACTAATTTCACACAAAGGATGAGAAGCTCGAGTAGAACGGGACAAATCAACCGGACACGAGAGGCTTCAAAGAATTTGTTGGTTCGATCCTACAAAAATCACAACAAACAAGCAACAAACATCGAGAATTCGGAAGAGGATAGCCTCTTCACACATCACAACACATTAGATAGAAAATAGAAAGAAAATAGAAAGGATAAGCATGGGGTAAACTCCCACGAAGCGGCTTGTTTTTGGTCACCGAGTTCAACAACTCGGACTCGCTCCCCTGTATTTAGATTGTCCTTAAGGGAGATTCATGGGAATCCGGACTACTTTTGGGTGGTATGTCCCCTCCAAAGTAATGTTTCACACGGTGACCATTAACTTTGAAATTTTGGGCCATCAGGTAATAAATCCACTGTTCCTATGGGAAAACTTGAGCAATATAAAAAGGCCCTGGACCAATCGAGTTTTAAGCTTTCAGGAGAATATCCCAACCAACGGGTTTTAAGCTTTCCTGAGAATATCTTTAGACAAGAGTTGAAGAGTAAAACTCATTCAACAACATTGAAAATGCGGTTTTTGATCTTAGAGTCGTAAAGCTTCTTCGTCCTCTCTTTATATATTAAAGAATTCTTGTATGCTTGATCACGAAGTTCATTAAGTTCATTAAGTTGAAGTTTCCGATGATCACCCGCGGTTTTAAGATCAAAATTAGCATGTTTCAAGGCCCAATATGCCTTATGCTCTAACTTGATAGGTAGATGACAAGACTTTCCGTACACGAGCTTATAAGGAGTACAACCAATTGGTGTTTTGAAAGCGGTACAGAATGCCCATAGAGCGTCATCTAGATTATCGGACCATGAGGCACGGTTTTCACCAACCGTCCTCTCAAGAATACGTTTCAAGCCACGATTAGAAACCTTTACTTGTCCACTCGTTTATGGATGATAAGCGATAGCAAGACGATGAGTGACCCCATACTTAGACATTACTTTAGTAAATTTATCATTATAAAAATGGGTCCCACGATCATTTATAATAGCTCTAGCTGTTCCAAATCGAGCGAAAAGAGATTTCAAGAATTTTACTACAACTCGAGCATCATTAGTGGGCAGCGCCTTCGCTTCTACCCACTTTGATAAGTAGTCAACGGCTACGAGAATGTACTTATCCCCTCGTGAAGACGGGAATAAACCCATAAAATTGATACCCCATACATCAAAGATTTCACAAACTTGAATAGCGTTTTAAGGCATCTCATCCCTTTGTGAAATTTTGCCTTGACGTTGACACGTATCACAAGATTTGATCATAGTATGGGCATCTCGATATATGGTTGGCCAAAAGAAACCGGCATCAAATACTTTCTTAGCGGTGAGATTTGCACCATGATGGCCCCCGGTGGGTCCTTCATGACAAGCTTTGAGGATATCAAAAGCTTCTTGGCCATGCACACACCGTCGAATGATTTGATCCGCACAAATCCAAAATAAGTAGGAATCGTCCCAAAAGTAATGTTTAACGTCCTTAAAGAATTTCTTCTTTTTTTGGGACGACATCCCTTTCACGATAAAATTCCCCGCATGGAAATTTGCAATGTCGGCAAACCATAGGGTACTTCCACTAGATATAACTCCAAGTGTTTCTAAAGGAAAATTTTCATTTATATCTTTATTTTCTAACACATCCTTATGAGGATTCTCAAGTCTAGATAAATGATCGGCCGCGAGATTCTCCGTTCCTTTTTTATCACGGATGATGATATCAAATTCTTTTAGGAGAAGAACCCACCGGAGCAATCTTGGCTTAGCATCTTGTTTACTAAGAAGGTATTTTTGAGCCGAGTGATCCATATACACTATACTTTTAGATAAGACAAGATATGGCCAAAACTTTTCAAAAGCATAAACTGCGGCAAGCATTTCTTTTTCTGTCGTAGTGTAATGAATTTGAGCTTCGGTCATTGTCTTACTAGCATAATGTATAGGCTGAAAATGCTTCGTCTTTCGTTGTCCCAAAACCGCACCAATCGCGAAATCGCTAGCATCACACATAAGTTCGAAAGGTAGGTTCCAATCGGGGACAACTAAGATCGGAGCTTCGGTAAGCTTCTTTTTAAGAGTCTCAAAAGCATCAATACAATCTTGAGAAAACACAAACGGTGTTTCCTTCTCAAGAAGGTGAGTCATAGGTCTAGCTATCTTAGAAAAGTCTTGGATAAATCGTCGGTAAAAACCGGCATGACCTAAGAAACTCCTAACACCTTTTACGGTAGTCGGATGAGGGAGCTTAGCTATAACATCAACTTTTGCTCGATCGACCTCAATCCCGGACTTTGATATTTTATGACCTAACACAATTCCTTCTTTACACATAAAATGGCACTTCTCCCAATTTAGAACTAAATTCGTGTCTTCACACCTTTTTAGCATGTTGTCTAAATTGGAGAGGCAAGTAGCAAAACTATCCCCAAAAACCGAGAAATCATCCATGAAAACTTCCATAGTCTTTTCGATCATATCATGGAATATGGCCATCATACACCTTTGGAAAGTACCGGGAGCATTACACAAGCCAAATGGCATGCGACGGTAAGCGAAAGTTCCATAAGGGCATGTGAAAGTAGTTTTCTCTTGGTCTTGGGGATCTATTAGGATTTGAAAATACCCTGAAAATCCATCTAGAAAATAATAAAACTCATTTCTGGCTAATATTTCTAACATTTGGTCCATAAATGGCAACGAAAAATGATCTTTACGAGTGGCTTCATTTAATTTCCTATAGTCAATACAAACTCTCCACCCGGTAACTAATCGTGTTGGAATCAATTCATTATCTTCATTAGCAACAACGGTTATACCACCTTTCTTGGGTACACAATGAACAGGGCTTACCCACGGACTATCAGAGATCGGGTAAATCATTCCGGCATCAAGAAGTTTGATTACTTCCTTTTTGATTACCTCATGAATTTTTGGGTTAACCCGTCTTTGACTTTGTACTGTGGGTTTATAATCTTCCTCCATCAAGATTTTATGAGTACAAAAATGAGGGCCAATACCCTTGATGTCGGTGATTTTCCATACAATGGCCCGTTTATGTGATTTAAGCACCTTTAAGAGGGCTACTTTTTCATCATCTTTTAAACCTTTTGCAATAATCACGGGTAACTTATCGATTCCTTCTAAGTAAGCATATTCCAAATGAGATGGTAAATCTTTTAACTCTAATTCTGGAGGCTCTTCAATTGAAGATTTTGCCTTGGTCACTTCTACTTGCTTTAGGTCCATCGGAGGGAGTTGAAACGGATCATTATTTAACAATCTTTTAATCAAGCAAATATCTCCCTCCGGATCAAAATCGGCATGATCAATTTCTGGTGAAATTGAATCATCTTTGAGATAAGCCTCAATCTCTTTCAAAATGAAGTCACTTCCCTCGAACGGAGTGAAGGAAGGAGAAGAGTCAGAAATAATAGGCTCAAAAGTCGGGGTGGGATTGCCACCCGTAGAATTATTAGAAAAACCAAGCACTTCTTGAGCATACTCCTCACAAGCAACGTCAATGAAGTCAATTTGGTTTACCGACATATCATCATATGTAGAGGAGTATCTCGTAGTTTGATTTATATTAAAAGTTACTGCTTCATCATTAACCTGAAGGGTTATTTCTTCTCCATAAACATCAATTAAGGCACGACCGGTCCTTAAGAAGGATCTCTCGAGAATGAGGGGAACCCGAGGATCGGCTTCAAAATCAACAACAACAAAGTAGGTAGGAAAGTGAAACTTCCCCACTTTGACAAAGACGTCTTCGGCGACTCCTTTAGGACGAGTAATGGATCGATCCGCTAGCTCGAGAGTCATCCGAGTGGGGGTATGTTCGGGTAGGGAAAGCTTCTTCCATATGGAAAGAGGCATAAGATTTAAGCTAGTGCCAAGATCAGCCAAGGTGTGACATACATCCATTCCTAGAAAATCACATGGTATAAGAAACTTGCCGGGATCTCCAAGCTTGTCGGGAAGCTTCTTAAGGAGCATCGCCGAACAATTCTCATTCAACGGTATCTTAGCTAATTCAAACAACTTATCCTTATTTGTAAGCAAACTTTTAATCGTAGAAGCAAATTTTGGCATCCAAATTAAAGCATCCACGAAGCTAATGTCGAAGTGAAAATCTTGAAAGATTTGAAAGAACTACCCCATTTGATTCGTAGCTTTTTCACGGAGCTTTTGATCATTAAGTCTCGAAGGATATGAAATATTAGGCTTAGGTAAAGTCTTCAGAACATCGGGTTCCGGAATAGGAATGGGTTAACTAGAGGTTAGATGTGAGCGGTACTTCCTTGGAAATTGGTTTGCTCCTTATTCGTTGTCTCCTCGGTTTCTTGTTCCACTACCTTTTTTAGAGAAGGATTAGTAGGAATCGAGGGTCCCTTATAAGTAACACCACTTCGAGTAGTGATTGCTTTCATCTCACCCTTCGGGTTTGGAATAGTATTACTCGAAAGAGTACCCGAAGTTAAGGCTTGGTTTTGGAAAAATCCACTTAACATATTCTGTAAATTATTTTGAAAAGCATTTTGTTGATTCATCAAGACGGTTTGTTGAGTCTTCATTGTATTTTGAATTTCATGCTTAAATTCTCCTTTGAACGAGTTGATTTGATTTTGCATATTTCTTATCATTTGGTCATTAGATTTCATGTAACTTGAAAACTCATTTGAAATCCCTCGTTAAACTTGATTATTATGAGCTTGAAAAGGTTGGTTTTGAAATCCTTGATTTTGAAAATTTGAAGCATGATTAATTGGAGCTTGAAATCCTTGATTTTGAAAATTTGGAGCATGATTAATTGGAGCTTGAAAACCTTGATTTCCATGAAAATTATTCCCCCGATTAAAATTATTTCCTTGACCTTGATTTTGATTATACCTATTTTGACTATTTTGCATCGGAGTAAAACCGGGTGGTGCCATTTGGTTGCTAACACGGTTTGGAGGGGCTACTTGATTGTAAGAACCCATGGCCGCACAAACACTTGATTGATTGCTATCAGTAGCATTACAATTATAGTAAGCATGGGCATCACCACAAATAACATAAGATTCCTCAACCGCTTTAACCGTAGCAGGAGTGACAACTTTCTTAGTAACAATCTCAACGAAGGTCGAAATTTGGTCCACAAGCTTATCAATTCTTTCATCCATCTTACTAGAACTTTCCCTAGAATTCGTATTCACCCTATAAACATTCGATTTGTTTCATGAATAACGAACTTTTAACTTATTCTCAATTATGTCCAAGGCTTCTCTAGTAGTCTTACTCAAAAGATTTCCACCCGCCACGACATTTAAGGAGTCTTGATCATTCTCATTTAAACCATTATAGAAGGTATCAATTTGAGTTAACTCCGTAAATCCGTGGTGGGGACATGCTCTAAGCATTTCCTTAAATCATTCCCATGCCTCTCCAAATGTCTCCTCGAATTTTTGAGTAAATCAAGAAATTTCATTTTTTTAAGTGAGTGGTCTTCGAGGGAGGGAAAAATTGATTCACGAATTTGTTTACGAGATCATCCTAAGTCAAAATCGAATTAGGAGGTTCTTTATCGTACCAAACTCTAGCGGCTCCCTCGAGTGAATATGGAAACATCATGAGTTTAATTACATCATTCGGCACATCCCTAAATTTCAAAGTTGAGGTAATCCTTTTTAAATTGTTAATATGAGTATGAGGATTTTCCCTTTCAAAACCACAAAATAGGTTAGCTTGAATTAATTGTAGCAAATTTGTCTTAATTTCAAAATGGTCCGCATTAATTTTCGGTATGACGATAGCTTCTTCCATTGTTTGATTTTCCGCCATTGGTGCAACTTCAACGATAGTACGAAGCTCGGGTTCGACAACGTTTGGAGCACGTCTTCTATTTGACGTCTCGGAATGGTTACGGGTGAATTATTTGGAAAATAGGAATTTCTAGTGCGCATGCACTACGCAAACAAACGAGGCGAGAAAATATATACACAAAAATATTTTTGTTTCACCGAATAATCAACAAACTTAGGGTAACTCCCTTAAGTGAAATTTACAAGCAAGCGGGGGACGTAGTGGGAGCGAATCGCCTTAAAAACGTTTGTCCCTTCGGGTCGTAGTTCCTTGGAACAACCCTCTTAATAGCTTATTTCACAAAAGAGGTGTGCCTTTTTCGTAAGTGACACAAAACGGTTACTTTTTGAATCTTTTGATTGGGAACTTATTAATGGATATTCACAAATTCTCTAGTAAGGGAATTAAATTGCTTTGTGTATTTTAGTTTTTTAAGAGAACAACAATAAAAAATCGAAAAATCCAGAAAAGCAAATATTTTTGTATTTTTTATTTATTAATCTTCTACATATAGTAAAAATAAAAAGAAAAATATTTTTACTTTTTTTTATTTATTTTATTTATATTTTTGATTTTTTGATTTAATTTTTTTATATTTTTGATTTTTTCAAAAGACGCAACTTTCGAAGACGAAAGGTTCTTCAAATCGCGATCGACAAATTCAAAGGAGAGAATCTTAACACAATTCCCCGGCAGCGGCGCCAAAAATTTGATACGTTCCAATCTCAAATTATATATACGTATAATATCAAAGTATAAGAAATTCACTAATAATCCTTGAGGACAAAGATTAAAAGTAAATTATACACAATAATATCGTATGTTAACCGGTAAGTGTTCACCGGGTCGTTATACCCCAAGAATTATGAATTGAAGCCCCGTTTTTATTTGGACAATGATTTGAATGGTTTCAAAGTTTTTGAATTGGTTTTCTATTTCTATTAATAAAAACACATAAAACATATAAGGGAAAGTAAACACTAAAGCAATTAAGAAATTAAAACGCTAAAATGATAACGGGAATTTAAAGAAAACGCGACAATTAAGCAAGTATATCAAATTTAAGACCTACGAACGTAAATTAAATTCCTAAACCTTTTAAATATTGAAAGAAAATTTTCAGAAAAAGAAATTTTTTTATTGATTTTTATTTAAATTTTTATGATTTTTTAAAGTTTTTAATCTAAATTAATGCACGAAAAATACTAAACTTAAAACTAAA
>BQNB010160041.1:0-14846 GCA_026074375.1 Tanacetum coccineum | reverse complement strand
AATTGATATTTTTATTTTTTATTTGTATTAATTAGAATGTCACATTAAGTATCACTTGTGATATAATGATATGTTTTTATTATGAAGGGACTTTATAATAAAGGAGATGGTTCAGTTTCCTGCTATTGTTAGCTTTTTGTTCGCTCTGGGATTTTATGTCAACACATATTTTGTGTATTCTAGAACTTTAAAGTGTCTTGTATTCCAGATCAGTATATATTGAGGCTTTGGACCAAGGATTTGATCCCACCTGATTTGAGGAACAAAAAAACCGTTATGGCAAGCTTGCAATAAAGGCTTCTATCATACTTGATTCATGTGTACATATGTTGAGGAATAATGAGCCAAAGTTGTCTGTGTTTATAAACAAGATGAAAGTAATAAAGTCTGACCTCAAGGTTGAGTTGCCAATTGTTCTAACCCGCATAGTTTCTGATTTTGTTCAAGAATTTATGGGTGTTAAGAAGCCTGATAAGGTTAAAGTGAAGAATCCAACAGGTGTAAGGCCAAAGGGACGTGAGAAGCAGAAGCGTATCAAGAGTGGAAGAGAAATATCAATGAAGAAAAGTATGAATAAAAGTAATAAAAAAAAGAATAGATGTGGTGTTTGTGGATCTACTGCTCACAATAGGCATACTTGTCCACCGAAGAATGATGTTGATGTCTTATATCCTGCAGTAGTTGTTCCTGGTGGCAGTGATCACGTAGATGGTGGGCTCCGAGACGGTGCTTCTGGAAGTGTTTCAGTTTAAGATGTTTTTTTGTCACAGTTCGAGTCTGATTTTACTTTCATACAAAAAAGAAAAAAATTAGGACAGCTCATGGATTTTTCTTTAAAGAATTTTTTTCATTAGGTTTCAATAAAATTTTCTGGTTATTTTTGTTATTTAGACATTTATCTGTTATCACTTGTGATATTATGTTATTAGTAATGCAACAGTTTTTGTTTTTATATTTGATGTTTATATCTCTTGTTATATTATATTATATTTTAGATCCAATAATTTTTTGTATATATCTAAGTGGTTATGGGTTTAGGGTTTTTTGTTATAGATTTTAGTGGTTAGGGGTTTAGGGTTTAGTGTTTAGTTTTTACGGTTTTTGGAATATAGTTTTTGGTATAGAGTTTAGTGATTAGGTTTTAGGGTTTTTTGTATAGATCTAAGTGGTTAGGGGTTTATGGTTTTTTGTATAGACCCAAGTGGTTAGGTGTTTATGGTTTTTGGTATATATCCAAGTGGTTAGGGGTTTATGGTTTTTGATATATATTTTAAAGTTATTTGTATATCACTTGTGATACTATACCCATTGGTTAGTTGTTTAGGTTTTTCGTATAGATCTAAGTAGTTAGGGGTTTAGGGTTTTTGGTATAGATCCAAGTGGTTAGGTGTTTAGGGTTTTTGGTATAGATCCAAGTGGTTAGGGTTTAGGGTTTTTGGTATAGATCCAAGTGGTTAGGTGTTGAGGGTTTTTTGTATAGATCCAAGTGGTTAGGGGTTTAGGGTTTTTGGTATAGATTTTAAATTTATTTGTATATAACTTGTGATATTATACCCATTGGTTAGTTGTTTAGGTTTTTTAGTATAGATCTATGTGGTTAGGGGTTTAGGGGTTTTTGGTATATATCCAAGTGGTTAGTTGTTTAGGTTTTTTGTATAGATCCAAGTGGTTAGGTGTTTAGGGGTTTTTCTATAGATCCAATTGGTTAGGGGTTTAGGGTTTAGGGGTTTTTTGTATAGATCTAAGTTTATAGGGGTTTAGGATTTTTGGTGTAGATCTCATTGGTGTTTAGGATTTTTTGCCTTTTTCCAAGTGGTTAGGGGTTTATGGTTTTTGGTGTAGTTCTAACTTGTGATATTATAATTCTTCTTTTTGTGTGTGTGTTATCACTTGTGATATATTGTTAAATTTTAAACAACTGCAAGTCTTTGTATTCCTTTTGTGATATGAAAATTTTTAATCAAGAATCAAATGTCACAAAAATTCTACATTAAAAGTGATTGTTTGCATAAGAGTTATTATAGAAGTCTATTAACTATCCTGAAACATAATACATAATCGACTACTAGGCAATGTTGTTTACAACAATAGATCGCATCCTACTTAGTTGTTTAAATAAAAAGTACTAAGTTTTTCATAAACATGAAATTCAAGACAAATTATTCTTGATTGCTTTCGCCTTCACCTTCTCTAGTCATCTTTTTTGAATAATCAAACATCTTTTTCTGATGAATGTTTACTTCATGTAGTAATATTTTCGATGCAATTCTTGATCTCAAGTTATCCATCTGCATCCGATGATTTTTGTCTTTTTCAGGCAGCAAGCTTGTTTTCTATTGTGCTGCCGTTGATCCTTCATAAAGCTCCATATCTATTTTTTCTTTTGTTGTCTTCCATTTCATTCTTAAGTTTGTTGCTTTTTTAGATCCTATCAATATTTTATCTGCATTTGTATTTTGATACATCAACAGGTGCCTTCCAAACACGCTCCTCTGTATAAATTAATAGCTAATTATTATTACAGACCAGCATATATTGATGTGATATCTCTTGTGATATTATATTGCATTAAAAAGATTTAAAATATCAGTTTAGAGGAACAAAAAATTATTGATGCTATTATATAAGTTCGCTTTTTAAAAACTATATCACTAGAACCATAAGCCTGTTGTCTATTATCACAGATTTCCCTGTTTTGAGGTGAAAACAATGAGGTAGTAATGGACGTGAGCATAATTGGAAGAATGCCTGTTTTCACAAAAATATGAAAAATTTTAAAATTTTAAATAATACAAGAATCTCACTGAACAAATTAATAAAATATTTTTAATATACCAATTCGACGTCCTCCATTTGCATTTTTTCTAGTCGTTTTCCATCGGAATAACAGCATTTCGTGAAACTCTTGTTATACTGGGCATCTATTTCTTGTCAATTTTCTGTTGTTTTTGTCCACCTTTATTCCGGCACCTGATTCTTATTTAATAAAAAATTGTTAAAGCTAGATAATTTAGATGTAATAATAATACAATCTTTTTTTAAGAATTAAAAATATGATAACCATCATAGATGTATAAATAAATGATGTTTCATATTCATCACTTTTGAATTTTTTCCTTTCCTAATTGAGTTAGTAACGTATACGTCGATCACTGTGTGTATCAATTTCAAGCCCTGGTGCAGTGATATGATATTCATTCTGAACAAATCAGACCTCATCGTATTGATGGACGTCTCTTTATGTGTAAATTATCACTAACGAGATTCAGCCATAAGCATAGGATGGCCATAGATAGGTTGCGTGAGCTCGTCTACTTTAGTTATGTAAGTTACATGACATACTGAGATATTGACAATACAACTAATGTAATAAAGCAAAAAAATTCCCCGTATAAAATAGGTTTTGTATTTGATGAAAATTCTTGGGTTGTTATATACTTACTCTTCCTCTTCTTGTGTACTGAATATGCTTCTTCCCAAAAGCTTCTCATCCTCTGTAAGTTCTACGGCTGGGTCCACCGTCTTGTTTACGTATTTGGATTTTAGTCCCATTTTCTTTTTCTTTTCGCTTAGAATCTTCATTTTTTCATATGTTGGGCTTGCACCGAGGTCAAATTGCGGCTGAGAACCTTGGAGTGAATTATCTATGCCGAAAACAGGACTTTCCTGAGAAGATGATCCTATTTGATCATTTTCTCTTTTGCCTTTTCTTTTTTGTTCTCGTTCTTGCTGCTGAGCTTTCTTTCTTAGCTCAGCGGAGAATTCACGCCCTTTTCTTATAATTTCCTCTTCATTCTCTAAAAAACTATCCCAATTTACATCATCTGTTTGATCCTTCTTCTTTTCAGCACTCGTTTGTGTTGGAACAAATAGATGTTCATTTTGTAAGTAGTATTCGCCAAATGTTGGGTCATCAAATGGATCGATTTCTTCATTTATTTTTTGATTTGTTGCCTTTTTATTTGCCTTCCGTTCTTCTTTAATGTTATCAGCTTCTTTGGAAGTCCCCGTTTCTTGTTCATCTTTTTTTTCATTACATTCAGCTCTCATTAGCTCATCTTCTGATTGATAAACACCTTTTTCATCATTTTCTTCATCGTTGTATTGCAAGTTGTTTTTTTCCTCTTGTTGAGTTTCTGTTACTATCTGAACGTGATCTTCTTCAACTGAGTCTGTTTGAGTTCCATAACTCTTTTCATTATCATCTCCAACTTGTGAATTATCATCGTCGTCATCATCAGATTCGGTTGATGAAGAAGAGTGGTATTCAGGTATATTAGGTTCTTTAAAAATCACCTTCATCTTGTCTCTCAGTTGAATCAGCCTTTCATCATTTTGAAATTTGATCAAGTTCTCATTGATCTTTTCTTTTATTTCTACTTTATCTATCAAAATGCTTTTTATGCTTTCTCATAGAGTTCCTGTAAATAATTTTTTTAATAAAAAGAGCATTATCACTTGTCATATTTTGAATAATAAACTATCCTCATTTTTTATGATTTCCATATAATATCACTAGTAATATTACATGTTAGAGTTAAGTACATTTTTGGTCCTTGTGGTTTGGTGCGTTACTTTTGGTCCAAAATTCAAAAAAAGTTTGGTTTTGGAAAAAGAAGAGAATGAAGAAAAGGAGGTGAGTTATAAAAAACGAATTTGTTACTTTATAATTATTAATCACCAGTGATACAATACACTTTTAGTACAAAATTTTTAATACAAATTTACGGAATTGGACTAAAAGTGGAACGAAACTATGTATTTTGAACCAAAACCAAACCTTTTTTGAATTTTGGACCAAAAGTGAAAAATGCACCAAACCACAAGGACCAAAAATGTACTTAACTCTACATGTTACTTTAGTTTTAGTTTTTTCAGATATGTTATACCTCATCTCCTTTTGTTATTTTGAATAAAAAACTTACGTAATTTTTATGATTGTCATACAATATCACTTGTGATATTACATATCATTTTGCTTTTAGTTTTTTCAGATATGTTATGCATGTATTGTATCACTGGTGATTAATAATTATAAAGTAACAAATTCGTTTTTTATAACTCACCTCCTTTTCTTCATTCTCTTCTTTTTCACCTACATCGTCTAGTATTTCTGCAATTCCCATATAGTAATTTTGAAGTTCGGATATCTCTTTTTTTTCAACAGCCTTGTGTTCCAGCTTTTGAATGCTGGTACTCTTCTCTTGACTTTGAACGTATCAATTTTTGTATAATGTAGATATGTAAGCTGTTTCATGAAAAATTTATCAAATTAATACATTAATAATCAGATGTAAATTGATTTCTTAAACATAAAATTAAAAAAAAATTTAATATTTCTAACTTACCCTCAAGAACATCACTGCCCATAGTAGACACCATCCTTTTTTTCTTTGTTTTTGACCAATAAACTTTCGACACACTTGCACATTTCTAGGATGTAATGCACCAGTCAATGTCACTTACATCATCTCCTTCAAATACATTCCTCAACACTGTGAATTTCAAACATGAGCTGTTCTCACAACTTCCCAATGTGTTTGCAATCAATGTCAGAATGTTCATCCTGAACATATAATCAGTGTTTTTGGTGTCAATGATTAAATCAGATAAAGCTTTTATTGTGAGCTTATTGATATTTTTGAACTGATCTTTCCATTCTTCCAAGAATGGATCGTTGTACTCTCTTTGTCCTTCTCTTTCCAATTTCCTTCTTCACCCGCAAATTTTTAAAAAAATGGACCAAAAGTGTTATACCCGGTAAAGATAGTGGACCAAAATTATAGTTTTCTCTTTTTTTTGTGTTAAGTATGTCAACAACATAGAAAGCCAATTTGGTTGGTATTTCAACTATAGGAAAATCAATTAAGTTTCCAAATCCCATCTCCCTTACCACCCTTTTCCTTTGCGGAGTTAATCCACGCATTGCTTCAAATAGTGGTCTCACAGTTGCACGTCCTTTCAATACTCTATTAAAACTTTGTTTCTGAACTCTTTCATTCGTTTCACTTTCGTCTTCAACATCAACTACCTTCTCTTTTCCTTTGTTCTTGATTTTTTTTTCAGTTTCTGCCTGTTTTTGTTTCTCAAGTCTTTCATTCATTTCACTCTCTTGTTCAACGTCAACTACTTCTTCTTTTCCTTTATCCTCATTTTTTGTTGTTTGTTGATTATCTGCCTGCTGTTTTTTAATTCTTTTATGCTTCTCAGCCAAGAGCTTTGTTTCATCACTTCTTGTCCATCTACCAGGAGATTTTTTCTCCTCACGTTTTCTTTTTCGCTTTGCTTCTTTTTCTGCTTTGCTTTGAAGATACTTCTCATTTGAAGCTATCCATTCTTGGCAGTTGCTTCTTGAAGGAAATATTTTCTTACATTCAGATCTTGGCAGTTGCTTCTTTCTTTTTGATTTAGGCCTATCTGTATTTGCATTACAATTTACCAAAAGTGAACGCTTAATAATTTGAGTACCATTAAATAATTTGTAAACTCTGATTTTAATATATCAAATGTGAAATTTATCTTAAAACGTCTCTTTTGAGGTCGTTTTCTGTGACTTGTGTTTTGTGCCCTGAAGTAGCACCCCAACATTGCAACCATTCCGCTGCGTTGTCCTGATTTTTTTTGGGGGTGTTACATTAGACTGGTTTAACATCATTTTTTAATCCAAATATGAAGACTTATTAATTTTTTTATCTGCCTTCAGTTTTATACTAAAACTTTAACATCACATATCTTTTTCTTATATATGAATTACAAATCTGTACGCTAAATCATACTAACAAGCCTATTCTATCCTAATTAATAACCGGTCGCTAAACCATATTAACATTCATATTCTATCTTCATTAATAACCGTATGTTAAAGATTATTAACATGCATATTTTACCCCCATTAAACACACAAATCAGGAAAAATTATCTCTTGTTTTTAATAAACTTAACTTCTAATCTCTCATTTTTGTAGATATATATTTATTTGTTGAACACCAATATTCTTCTTTCATAGTATCTCAATAACAGTAAAATAAAATGAACTAAAAATTATTATTTAACAATAAAAATAATCTATAACAAATAAAGTGAATAAAAACATAAAAAAACTTAATTAATAACATCTGAATCTATATAAATTATAAAATAACATCTGAAAATCAGAAATGATAGATAACAAATAAGTTCTTACTTTCAAAAGGATCCTCAATAGGTTCTTCTTTAATCTTTATCCGAGATGTATCCGCATGTTTAGATGTTGATGGTTCCATTTTTTGTTTAGATTGACGTAGCCCCAGGTTTGTTAAATGTGTTTTTGCATATTGAGCTCTTAGAGAGAGAGTGTGTGTGTTTGGAAATGTGTTTTTGAAATGCCTTTTTTAGAGTGGTTGGTGGTTTGATGAAATCTGTAAATTTTAATTACATTTATGGTCCTTGCATTTTTTAGATTTTAGCTTTGTTATTTTATAGATGATAATCTAATATTATACGTTTGATATCACTGGTGATATCAGAAATTATATCAAAAGTTATTTATATTTTACTTTTTATATCACTGGTGATATCACACGTGATATCTATCATATGCTTATCATTTTCAATTTTTGTCATTCATAATCATTCATGAAACCAGATATTGCAAAAGGTTAGTTTAGATTACATTTCTGCTTATTGTTAGTGTTTAAGTTGTTTTGAATGCATTAAATTAGTGTGTATCACATTTTTATATCTCATAGCCATAATCTGTTCTATTAGTATAGAATCCATTTGTTAGTGTTTAAGTTGTTTTGAATGCATTAATGCGACACACCAACAGCATCATTTGGGACACACTTAAAAACTCAGGTTAAAGTTACTAACTGTGTTCTTGCTTTAAAAGCTGTTAATCCTCCAGCTATTAATTTGGGATCTTCAAGCAAACACAGGAGGTTGGTATGTGCTTAATTACACATACCTTTTTCCATTAAAAACGGACTTAAATGACCAAAAACAGACAAAAATTGCCAAATATATGTTTGTTTTGCATTTGTATTGTGCAGGAAACGGATATTCACAAAAGGACGAAAAACAAAGCCAAAAACGACAAAACTGGGCACGGAATGGAAAAGTGTGAAAAGACGAAGCCAAATCGAAGCCAAAAAGTCAATCAAGTCAAAAAGTCAAAGTCAAAGTCAACCCCGACAAAGTCAAAGTCAAGAGGAAGTCAAAATCAGAAGAAATATAACTTGAGGGACCAAAAATGCCAAATCCCTAAGTGTATTACAAGAAGAAAAAGACTACAAGGGTGGAATTTGCAATTAATTCAAAATACAAGTAGAGGGACTTAACCTGCCAAATCCCCATACTTGTATTACACAAGGACTGAGTTTGCAAACATTCTTATATGGTTGAGGGGCTACTTTTGCCAAGTCCCCAAAATTGTATCACCATAAGGATGAATTTTGCAAAGAGAATCATATAAATGGAGGACCAATCTTGCCATTTACCCAAACTCTCACCCCCAACCCAGATACAACCCTTTTCCCTCCAAAAGCTCAAAGCCCCATTTTCACTCACGGGTTTCTTTCCCACCTTTTACCCTGAACCTTCATCAAAACCCTGGATAAAACATTCCCCTCACCTCCACTAAACCCCTAAACCACTTTACATGCTGGCAATCCTCAACTTTTTCAATAATCAACAAATTTCAATGATGGAGATGACTTGGAAAAAGATTAAGGGCTGGGATTTGGTCTAAGAATGCTCTCACACAACAAACACATTGTGGTTTTTGTCTCACAAAAGAAACACAACCTGGAAGACCAAGGATGAAGAAACTAGTATAAATAGGACCCTTTTGTAAGCCAAAAAGGCATTCTAGCTTATTGTAGTTTAATTGTAATTTAAATTAAGTCATTTTAGTCTTTTAAAAGCTTATTGCAACTGTTCTTTCAGCTTTGTATTGTTTTTAAGAATTAATGAAGCAATGAGTTTTTTTTATGTTGAAATCCAATTGTTGAATTCCAAGTTCTCAAGTTATTAACCAGTGCTTAATTGTGTTTTAAAAGCTTTCAATATAGCTTAATGATAAGCTGTTTTAACTAAGTAACTTAAAAAGGTTAAGTAGTTAAGGAGAAATCAAAAAAAAGGTCACCCAAAAATGCTTGGACAGTGTATGAGTTTTACTTTTTCCTAATTCGCTTATTAACTGTAGCATTACTTATTTTCCCTGTTCATGTGCTCATTTTTGCTTATTCTACTTCATATCAGCTTAATATGTCATAAATTTGCATTTTAGATCATAAAGATTAGTCACAACCAATTTCCAGTTAAAACTGCTCATTTTAAACTGCTCATAAGCTTAAGCTTACTATTAGGGCTTGTTCCATGTTTTCTTTGGCTTATTTGTTGTAATTTCATCTTAGGTTATAACTGTTTTCTCATAAGTGCCTTAGATTATCTGTTTCAGTTTAAATGTGTGAGTTATGTTTTTAAAGGGGTGTTTGGCACAAGGTGCCAAACTGGGTCAGATTGATATAATAATAGTTGGGTCATTTTGGTATCTTAAGCAAGCTTCTTTTAAACCATTTTAATCAGTTTTTATAAATTTTAAAGTCTTAAAGTAGGTTTTGAAGTTTAATCTACTAGTTGTCAAAACCTGTTGTTGTAAATCCATCTTAAACTGTTCCTAATTGATTATGGTTATAAAGAAGTTTTTAAGGTGTTGTTAGTATCCTGTCACATGTCCAAATGCAGTAGGAAAGTGTCATTTAATTCATCTTCTTGTTAGCTAAAAAATCTGTCAAAGCCATTTTGTCTTTTCAAAAACTTAAAAACTCACACCATAGCTGCTGATTTTGGTCCGTTTTAGGGTAGCTTTAGGTCATCTTAGGAGCTTATTTTCAGTATTTAACTTATTTAGGATTAGGGTAAGAAGGCTAGATAAAAGGTATTTTCGAAAGATGTCTGCTTATTTAGTAAGCTTATTTTAGGTCTAAAAGTGCTTACTTTTAGAAAAATCCAAAAAATAGTAGTGTAGTCATTTGTGCTTATTGTGCTTATTTTAGTGGCTAATTTAAAAAATTGAATAGGTGGGCTTATTAAGGACTCACATAGGAGCTTATTCCAAAAGCCACTTTTCAGTTTGGCTTATTGGTGATTTAGCTTATTTTCATTTTGGTCTTATTAGGGGAAAATTTGGATATTAACCACTTTGTATGCAAATTTGAGTTAAGTTAAATTGTTTGTTTGGTAAAAATATTTTTGGAAATGGATTAAGCACATTATAAGCATTCCAAAACATCTTTCCTTTTTGAATTTGGTCTTAATTTGAGCTTAAATTTCGCAAAATACCAAAAACCAAAATTTTATGCTTATTTCTGAGGCAGCAGCTATTAAGCCTTTTTTTGGCTTATTGAGTGCTTATTTTTATAAGGTGCCTTTGTTAAAGTTGCTTAAAAACATGTCATGAACAACTTTCGTGTTTTGCACTTTTGCTAAAATTGACTTTTGTTTTTTTGGACCCCTAGTGAAAATCGGGGGGGGTGTTCAGGGTAGAAACCAAAAATTTTAATTTGGTCTTTTGTCACAAATAGTCCCTGTCGTTAGTCCATTGTTAGTCCTTGTTAGGTTTAGTTTAAATAATATATTAGGTTTAAATTTAATTAGTTAAATTAGTCTTTAATTAATAAGTAAAATTTAGGGATTTTATTTCTTCTTAATTTTCTGCACTTTTTCACCATCAAGTGTACTTTTTATGAAAAACTTTAGGTTAATAATTATTTAGCTCTAGAATTATCCTTTGTATTTTTAATCATTTAAATCTTAGAAAATTCATAAAAAATAAAATAATAATCAGAAAAATATAAATTTTTTTACAAAATTTTCTTTTTCTATAGTTTCTAGGAAAATTGTTAAATTTTTTATAGGGTCATCTTCTCAAGAATTCATTTTCTAAAGAACGTGATACGAAAACAGACGACACCCGTTTTTTAGTTTTGACTCGGTTTTTTTCCAACGAACTCCGTTTCGATCTAGTTTATTTTTAAACATCGTTTTTTTTAGTCAAGTAGAATTCTATTTTTAGATTTAGAAAATGTTCTAAGGTTAAATTGCAAAATCTAGGATGTTTTGACCTCTCGTTTTCGAGTGCCCACCTAGTTTTTTGTTTATAAGTTATATAGCTTTCGTTTTTAGGTTTAATTTATTCGTTTTTGCATTTTTAATCATAGTAATAGAAAACCAATCATAACCTTGTCATATTCAAACATCAATCATCAATCTGTCATTCGATTTTCCATTCAAGCCTCGTTAGGACTTAACGACCCGGGACTCATACTTCCGGTTACACATATATTTAATTTAGTGAATTTTGACTTCTTGCCTTGGTCAAAGGCAATTGGTTGAGTGTTTGCTTATATATTATATATATTGATTTTAACGAATCAGGCCTTATGGCAAATAGAGGTACTTAGGTAATAATATATCAGGTTAACATACAATTGAAAACACTTGTATTCATGGTTTATAGCATGTATCTCCCCACGGAGTTAGCAAAACATGTAAAAGTGAGACTATGAACTCACCTTGATAAGGTAGTTGATTGATTTAAAATTTAAATTAAATGAGGCCTCGTCACGCAACCTGAGGTAATATGTCAAGTCTTAGTTTGATTGCAAACTTTATTTTATAAAGTTTAACGGTTTATTATCTTGTGAAAACATCGTATCACTGTTCGGGCTATCATAACCAGAGGTCATGTAGTAACGTTTGAGTAAGCTAGGAACACTTTAAGATCGTAAATCAAGCAGACTCGACAAAACAGTCAACCAAAAGAAACCCCACACATGAAACTCCTAGTAAACGTGAAATGTTATAGATAAGATTTTTATCAATTAGGTTTTTCCAAAAGCTATGCGATGATAAAGTATGTTAAATTTATAACATAAGTTTTTTTTATAACTTTTCGATGTTGATGATAACGACAAATGTGGTCGGGTTTTAATAAAGTCGAGTCATATCATAATTAAATATATTTTTATAATTATAAAAGTTATACATTTTTTACCTTTAAGAAATCAAAAGAAAATATATACCCATGGTTTATATATATTTACAAACTTAACCTATTTAAATATAACTTTTAAAATCTTTAAACCCGTAAACTTAAAGAATGGTAAAACAAGCCCTTGATTTAAAACGATAATTTAGGTTAATTACAATTTCAGCCCTTTAGTAGATGTTTTAGCATGTATCTCACCACAAAGAGTTTATATAACAATTAAATAAAGTTGGGGCTATGAACTCGCCATAGAGATCAGTAGCGGATTATAACGATAGATAGTGTATTGCGAGATCACGAGCTTTAACGATGACCTACGAAAGTATAGTGATTGTGTCTTAGAATATGGTATGATAATATAAAGTTATTGACTTTGATTATAATGTTGAACATAGATTCTTAAGTTGTTATATGAAGTATCCCTAAAGTTTTGTTTGGCTATTTGCCTTTTATAAATAACATCATACTATCGTTCGGGCTATCATAATTTAGAGGTCATGTAGTGAACGTATGAGGAGTCAGGACACTTTAAATCGTAAATCCACAACTCGTCGATACGACACCCCGGAGAGGCCTCATATGATTATGAAATTCCCTATTAATATAGTACTTGGTAGTTATAAGTTATATGTGAAAGAGTAATGAACGAGACAAACGTTTTATGGAAACGTTCGTTATGTTTCGTTAAGGACTCTTGGTAAAACGTGAGTGACATAGAAGTGGTATAAGTGAAAATGGTTCAAAATGGTCGAGTCTCGGTTCAATTTAATTACAGAAGGTAAATGGGTCATATTTTCGATAAGTGGATCCTACCACTTTGGGTTTTATAAAAATAGCCAATTTACAAATTTAAACCATCCCGGTTCATATTAAGTTACTAATCAGATACATCCTGCTCAAGTAACCATATTTTCTAAACCGCAAGAGGTCTCGACTAGGTTTTTATATCTCAAAGATCGTATTCAAGTCTACTATACAGATTTAGAAATCCCACTAATCCAATTTTTATGAAAAATGGTCAAATTGGTTGATACATCATTAAAGATCATGGCTGTTTTTGGACAGCCAACATCAGTCCCGGTGAAATGGCCGTCATTTTCAAACCGTAACTCCGATTAAGCTCAAACCAGTGAGCATGGTTAGATATTTGAGTCCTCTACAACTTTTAGTTTTACATATTTAGGGGTCACTATACAAAAATCTAGAGATAATAGCCATTTACTACAGGTGTGCAGAATCTGCGCACCTTTGCCATTTCGGCTATAACTAATTCATCCGACATCGAATCGGGTCGAGCCACCCGGAAAAATGATCACAAGACATAGGGCTACAACCTAGTATTTTTACCTAAGGTTCAATATCTACTGAGTTTGCCCAGACCATATGTTTTATCAACTGATCAGATTCTAAAAATTATAACCATGAACTAGGGCTTGTTTAGCTTGCATTTTTATGATTTAACAAGTATGTATAACACATAATCATGTTATATTACTTATAAAACTTGTACAAGGTATGTAGTATATCAAAAAGAAAGGAAAAACATGAAATCTAAACATAGTCTTACAAATTCTTGGATGGAAACACCAAAAAGAAACACAAGAACCACTATCCTAAGTCTTCTAACCACCAACTTAGTCTTCAATCTTCAACCAAACTTGTTATAACCTTAGAGAGCTCTTGTACTTAGCCTTCTAGTTCATCCTTTAATCTTATGTGTCTCTTATATCAATCTTGAAATCTTCAAAGCAATACTTGCAACTCTTTGATATCAATGCTATAGTTTTTTTATGTGTAATATGAGAATGAATTAATAAGCAATTTGGTCATATTTATACTCTTATCAACTTTTGCCTTGTAACTAGTCTATGTATAGACACACTTCTTATTTACTTGACACCAATTAGTTGTAGGTTTCATGAGTTGTACATATAGCTAGTTAGGTGTCTTAATTAGGATATCACTTATCCAACAACAAGCACCTTAGTCATTTTACTTCATTAGTCAGATGCTACCTCAAGCTAAGGAGGTGGTGATGTGTTGATTTTCTTTCTTAGTCACATGCTACCTCAAGCTAAGGAGGTGGTGATGTGTTGATTTCCTTCATTGTGAAGTTATTACCCTAAGGGGTATAATTTGGTCCCGGTAATTGCTAATGTTAAGCCGTTAAGTCACGAAACTTAAAGTCAGGTAACATAAAAGTACTATGCTTATAAGAATGTTAAAACTTATCAATGAACCCTAATTAAGTATATTAGATGAGTTATAAGTTTAACGGAGTACGTAGACGTTGTTAAAACCTATAAATGTAGGTCTAAGTTTACGTAAAATGTAAAACGTACAATGTTTACATAAAATAGCAAAATAGCAATAGTACATATGAAATATGACTATAAGAAAATAAAATTTCTAGAACACCTAGACTAATCATAGTCTAATATTGTTTACGATTTAAGCTTACGCGATTGAATTTACATAATTACTTATAAAAGTAATATCATTTTAATCAAGGAAATAATAAGTGAAAACAAATAGTTAAATATTAACATAAGTAAAAAGATAAAAATGCATTAAGCATGTAGACGACTATATTTAGTCGAGAGGCGGGTTAATACTAAATGTACATTTTATGATGTACGGGGAATAACCTATCCGAAAACTCATAAAAATAATAATTTAAGAAAATTTAAATTTATTGACGAAAGTCGGGGTTTAAATATTGACCCAAAAATTATGAATTGCTACATGGAGAAATAGTATGTGAATATTCTAGAAGATATCAAACGTGTCCCTACTCCAAGAAATCCTAATTCGC
>BQNB010160040.1:0-10761 GCA_026074375.1 Tanacetum coccineum | reverse complement strand
TTTGAGCTTATAGCTTGAAAACGGGTCAAAATCGGGACTTTTAGCTTCGTACGCCTAGAATAACGACTCCCGAGCTTCTGTTCTTAGTTTCTTTTGCTTCACTTTTGTTCTTGAGACTTCTTAGGACTCTTAGGATCTTATTTAAGCAATGTATTGCTGCTATTAAGGGTTATAGAAGAGAAAGTGGGGGATGAATGAAAATGAAGGGTTTAGTGTCCTATTTATAGTCGAAATCCCCCTTGGTGACCAAGGAAGCTTTATGCTCTGATCTTGGACATGTGGAGCAGATAGTACATGATGAGGAGAGGCTAGAGGGTGATTAGGAAAAGCTATGGAAGTAGGATTGCAAGGTGGAAGGTGTTAGGGGTGTTTGTATGGCCGCGACTAAGCAAGAGAGAAAGAGAAGTGATGTGGAGCTCTAGAAATCAAGGAAATTGTCTTAAAGTGATTGTAAGCTCGTTATGAGTCAAGTAGGTGAGTCACTAAGGTGTTGAGTTGCAAAGTGGAGTCTCAAAATGGGTTAAATTGCAAATGTTTTGGGTTACGGGTACATTAGGGCTCATTTAGGGTTTTCAAGCTTGGATTTCGTGTACATTTGATTAGTAATGATAGATATATGTTCACAAGACTTGTATTAAGTGTTTACAACAATATTTGGTTTGTGGTTCGGGTTTAAAATGGGTGAAAACGAGTAAACGGGTCGAATGTTCAAATTAGGGCTTAATTAGGGTTTTCTAGGTTTAATTCTTGTACATTATTGTTAAAATGGTGAAATGATAATGGAATGTGATTTTTAATGTTGTAATTTATGTTATTACAACTTATTTGAGTATTGGTTTAGGTTTACAATGGATAAAAACAAAGAAACATGTCATGGTTTAGAAACTAGCTCGGTTTTAGGGTTTAGGGTTTTGAATTAGGGTTTTGAGTGTAAAAATATGTGTGAGAGCTTATGAGTAGAAAAATTAGGGTTTATACCTTGTATATTGAGTGTAGTATCTTGTACAAAAGTGGTGGTGAAGAAACTAGAATGAAAACGCAGGTAAAACGGCTATTTTAGAGATCATGCTTAATGACTTGTACATTGTACTTTTAAAGACTTGTACTTTGACTTGGAGGGAGTTTATATTTCAAATGAGATGTTATATTACTTGTACATGAGTTTTAGTAACTTATACATTTACTTTAGATATTAACCTTTCATGAAATTAGGGTTTAGAGGTATATGATAACGGTTTAAAGCCCGTTTTGATATAATGTTGCGAATGGTACATTATAGGAGTAATGTACTTTGTAATAATGATATTAAGATATCAACTTGATATGTTATGATGTTTGCTTGACATATAAATAGATATAGGTGGCATAGGTAGGTTGCGTGAGCTCGTCTACTTTAGTTATGCAAGTTACATTGCATATTGAGATATTGGTAATGTAATAAAGCGAAAAATTTCCCTGAAAAAGGTGGTTCATATATAATAGATAGATAGTACATTGCATCTAACGTAATAGATGGATATTTACATTGATGAAAATTGCGGGTTGTTATATTTTGTGCTGAATCAATTGCAACAACATGTTTTACTCAAAACCATTCACTCGTAATTCCTCGACATGAGAAAACACCTTACCACATCATCAATGGCCGAAAACCGTCTGTTAAGTTCTTTTACATTTTTAGCTCTCTTTGCTACATCGTCAGAGATGGATAAAATCTTGAGAAGATGAAAGAAAAAGGTGGTGCATGTATTTTCATAGGGTATTCTACTCAGTCAAGGGCTTACAGGGTATATAACAAGAGAACAAGAGTGATAGTTGAAACCATTCATGTTAACTTTGACGAATTGCCTCATATGGCATCAGACAGTCAGTGTTCGACCCCAGCAACCACATGTCTGACTACGGCACTTGCAACAAAGACAGTTTAAAAGTCCTTGGTCCCAAGTTAAGAAATTGTTCACCTATGCAGCTCAGACAGTAATAATGTCAAATGAGCTGGATTTGCTATTTAATCTAATGTTCACTGAATTACTCAATGGAACTACTCCATTTGTATCAAAGTCTTCCGCTGTAACTGCTGCTGATACACCTGATCAACGTCAACAACAACACATAACTCCATCTACTTTAACAACCGTTGTTGCAGATACACCTCCATTGAACATTCAAACAACACCTGGATCTACAAGTCAAGCACCAACTCAAACACCAACTGTCACTGCTATTGAGAACATTAATCAACCAGAATCCAATAAAGAATACACACAAGTTGAAGAAGACGAATTTAACATCTTTAGTACAGCGATACAAGAACAAGGGGAGACATCATCTCGTTATGTTGACTCGTCAAACATGTATACATTCTATCAATGACATCCTTCTGAACACCGTTGGACAAACGATCATCCGTTAGAACAAGTCATTGGAAATCCTTCTCAATCAATTAGAACAAGACGTCAGCTAGAAACAGATGGCGAGATGTGTATGTTCACACTCACCGTGAGTCAAACCGAACCGAATAACATCAAAGAAGCCATTGATGATTCTGCATGGATTGAAGCGATGCAGGAAGAACTTCACCAGTTTGATCGATTATATGTATGGGAATTAGTCGACAGACCACTATGCAAAAATTTCATTAACATGAAGTGGATCTGGAAGAACAAACATGATGAAGAGAATACTGTAATCCGCAACAAAGCTCGTCTAGTAGCTAATGGATACGGTCAAAAGGAAGGAACTGATTTCAAAGAGTCATTTTCTCTAGTTTCTCAGTTGGAAGCTGTTTGGTTATTCGTTGCGTATGCTGCACACAAATCATTTCCAGTATACCAGATGGACGTCAAGACAACATTTCTAAACGGACCTCTGAAGAAAGAAGTGTACGTCAATCAGCCAGATGGATTCGTAGACCCACATCATCCTAACAAAGTCTATAGTCTCAAAAAGGCATCATATGGACTCAACCAAGCTCTAAGAGCGTGGTATGATGAACTCTCTAACTTCTTGGTATCCAAAGGATTCTCAAAAGGTTATATTGACCCAACTTTGTTCATAACTAAAAAGGGGAAGACATATTGCTTGTGCAAATTTACGTTGATGATATAATTTTTGGTTCTACGAACCCAAAACTTTCTAAAAAGTTTGAAAAACTAATGCACAACAAGTTTAAAATGTCTATGATGGGGGAGCTGAAATTCTTTTTAGGAATTCAGATCCACCAATCCCCACGTGGTATCTTGATGTGTGTTTTTACAAGCTTTAAATTTATAATAACTAGAAATACCGATTTTGACAAAAAAACACAACATTCGGGCAAGTATACCCTATTCGAGTGTAATATAGTATTAGGTAAGTCCAGGTCGTTCCACGGGATTTGTAGCAATTCACAGATTGTTTATCAAGTAACAAAGCTAATTGATTGTCACGGGTCAAATATCCTAAACGTATGTATAAAGCAAGCAAGATACAAGGCATGATCCACATAACATAATAGATAGAGATAGAGCAAGACTTTATATAAACGAAACATATAAGTCATATATGACGGGTAATCATAATAACAAGCATATCTACCAATGATAACATAGAATCCTTTCGGCCTATATACTACATCATCACGAGCGCATTAAGAATGGTTTATATCAAATATGCATACATATGAATTCCTCCCAACCCGGTCGATCAACATAAGGAAGGGTTTTAAACATTATTCCACTTAGGTTGTTTACCAATTTACCACACCATTCTCAAAAGCATGATATTAATTCATATGGCTAACATGATTCAAAATATATCAAGGCAATTAATCCTTTTGGCCTATTTCAATTGCAAGATATATCAAGAAATAAACAATGATCCAAGTAAGATAACATCGAATTCATAAACATATATATTCATAAATCATAGCAAAATCATCCAAATATTATTTATGTTTCACATATAAGATCAAAGTACCAATACTAATATTTCGACTACAACAACCATCAACCCAAAACTAACAATTCCATGATCAACCAACAACCAAATGCTACTGAGATAATCGGAAATATGTCACCTAACTTTTGGAAATTCAACAACATGTCACCAAATGGAGTGTTTGGTAACAAGGTTTATGGTGATGATCTTAAGAGAATTTGCTATGAATCCTCTAAGAATCAAAGTAGAAAGTGTTAAGCTTATGGAAATGGATGATATGTAGGCCATATATGGTGTTAAAATTCTGGAAATTCATGGCTATGGTGATGGTTTGTGGTGGTAGTATGGTGGTGAAATGGTGGTAAGTGGTGGATTAAAGGGGTGTTTGGATCATTGGATCTAAGGATCCTCACCACTCCTTCCTCCTCTCCAAAGGCTTTAGAGATTGTGTGTGTAAGATGTATGAAGATTGTATGAGAGATATATGAAATGGGAGAGCCAAAGAGGGTATTTATAGGCTTTTCGGGGGCCAAAGTGCGCCGCACACACTTATTTGTGCGCCGCACTTAGTGAGTTAATGCACTTAGAATTTAATTGCATTTAATTTTCTCCACCGCCTCAAAAGTGCGCCGCACTTTGGGTAAAACCGCCGCACTTTAAGTGTTTAAAGGATTTTTCAATTCTGGTGAAAAAGGTACTTTTGGTCGTTTTCAGCAGTTGGCCTTTTATATGGTTGTAGATAATTGAATTCCGCTCGCGTGGCCGCTTGAACCAACTAAAACGGAGTTCGTATGACCGAGTTATGACCAAAACAGTGAACAAGTGTCGGGAAGCATTCAGCTTGAGTTTACTTCATCGTTAAAGCTTCAAATCTTCGTGTATTCTTCCGTTTTCTTCCACGACACGTTCCAATAACCTACAATGACAAATATATTCTATTCTATACCAAAAGTTCTTATATTTAACCAATATATATATATATATTATTGATAACACATATAAAAACATGTATAATTTGAGCGTTATCAAATCCCCTCACACTTAAAACTTGATTGCCCTCAAGAAAATCTAAGAAAAGAAATTTTATAACTAAGGTCCTAGGTGATAAGACAAGAAATTTTTTTTATATATATATTATTTTTTTTTTTTTTCTTTTTTTTATTTTATTTACATTTTGATATTTTGATATTTTTATTAAAAATTTTTATTGGGTGTGTAATTATCGAAAAATATTTTTGGTTTTTGTAATAAAGTAAGTGCAAAAAAGGCGCAAGTACACCCCCAACTTAAGGGTTTGCTTGCCCTCAAGCAAAATAAGGAAAAATAATAAGCTTTACAAAACAAATATAGAATTATGAAAAATATTTTTGGATTTTTAATATGTGAAAATAGAGATGTTTGAAAATACCAAATGATTCTTAAGCTGTATAACATGACTAAGCACCTCATCATGAGAAGAAGGAAAGAATAATTCACTCAGACACTCGTATGTGATGTAATAGAGGGTAAAAAGGAAATCACACTCAATTGCTCAGACATAATTTATTAAGTTACCATAGGCTTGTACAAGAAACAAAACTACACCGACATGGCCTAAGCACCAGGTATAATTATCAAAAGAGGACTTTTATTCGGGTTGTAATGTACAGGCTAAGGGTTTATAAGGGTGTGGATAAGGCATGGGAAATATATACTGGAATTGGTTTTATAATATACATGTCTACAAGTCCAAGAAACCCATGTTGCTAGTTACGACAATCCACAAACCCGCGAGGTATCGAACAACTCAACCTCACTCGATCATAATCAACCTGGCACAAATATAATATATCAATATGTCGCAAGTGCCAACAACATTCCAACTCTTATTCATCACTTTTTCTTTTTCGATTTTTTTTCATTTTTTTTCTTCTTTTTTTTTCACTCCACTTTCGCACAACTAACAGTTCCCCCACACTTAATATAAGTGTACACCACAAAAAATACGAAAACTGAAGTTTCGAAACTTGACTTCATTGATATGCGGTAAACCCTCATAACAAAGTGCGAGCAAACTATAAGCAAAAATCAACCAATCATACCGAGCAACTAGCAACCAACCATAGGGACTTTCGACAAGGGGTAAGGCTAGGCTAAAGGTTATATATTTTTGTATTTTTTTTATTTTAGTGGATGAGAAAAATGAATAGAATGGCTCAACGGGTTAAACTAGGGGTATCTAGCACTAAAGATGAGTGCTAACATAAGGTTTTATTTGGGTGGTTAGCTAATCAGTGTAATTAGCTAAAAGAATAATATTTTAAATGGAATGGCTATTTGGGTTAAATCCTAAGTTGCCTCTTTATCACATAAAAATACCTATATCACGCGAACGTGATCTCACTGCGGCCTCGTAATGATTATCAAGCACAAGTTCTAGAATCAATAAATCACCGGCACACTCATAATCAAAGGAATCAAGCATAAAATACGTATGCTATATACAGGCTCAAAATCCTCACATATTTACTGGAATTGTTATAAATGCGCAAGTAATGTCATCGATCCCGAGTCGGATCTTCTTTATCAATCGGGACACATCTCTGATTTCAAAACTTTATTAATTTCCTAAGTTTTATTCTAATATATTAACCTAAGTGGCAAAAAATTTAAAAACAAGAATATATTTTTAGATTACCGAGGGCGAACAAAAGTTACAAATTAATAATGAGTCTGATTTTTCAATTCATTTTCCCCCACACTTAAGTTGAGCATTATGCGTAGTTAGAAAATAACTTAAAAGTGGGACAAACAGGATAAATAAATATAAGAGAAATGAGACTTCCCGGGGCTCATAAGTTCTCGGCTGAATTATGAAAGATATGGCGCGAAACAGAACGCCGTCATGTGTATTATACCACATGTAATATTATAATTCAAATATATCACTCCCCCAAGTGATAAGCTTTACCACCATCCAAGCTTCACCTGTTTTATTTAATCTGCAAAATAAACTAAACTACAAAAACCATAAAATACTAAAGCACACTTTCGTAGGCACCACGATTGCATTTAGCATATGCAACAAGCCTTTAAACCCCTCGGTGACCCGAGTGGACGAGTTATAGTCTCGTGAGGGTTTTCAGCGAACACACCCACAAAGTTCAAAACAATTTTTTTATATATTTTTATTAAATTTTTATTTATATACATTTACTAAAACTAACACACATAAAAATATTTTATTTTTAAAAATTATTAATTTTTTTGATTTTTTGTGGTTTTGGTTTAAAAACAAATACATATCAAGCACATACTTAATTATTTATGGTACAAAAACTTATAACTACAAAAAAAATATTAAAACAAATATTATTGGGTCTTTTTTAATTTTTAGGCATAAATTAAACACAAATCAAATATACAATAATTATATTAACATATAAAACAAATATTTAAAATGATGCCCGGAAATATTTATAAATGTGCGCCGCACAACAATATGTGTGCGGCAGTTTTATCAAGACAGAAAACATATTTTTGATCACACTTTATTAGTTACGAACACATATATAATCGCATAAACAAACACATGCAAACACAAAAAAACCAACTAAACAAAAGGAAATACGATACTCTTTTTTTTTAAGATTTTATAATTTTTTTTAACTTTTTTATTTTTATTTTATATATGGTCATACTTATAAATACACAAGCAAGCAAACATGCAAACACAAAATAAAACACATAACACATAACAGATAAACAGTCAAACAAACACACAGACAAGAACATTATTAAAAAAATGAAACTTCTTTTTAGATTTTTATAGTTTTTGACACTTTTACATAATAATGCAAACAAACACACATAAACAAGCAAACTAAAATGCATAAACAAATAAAGACATTTAACAATTATTCACATAACATAAAAGAAAATGCATATGATTTATTTTTATACAAAACTGACTCTTTTTGTTATTGCAGGTGCAAAGTGCGGCGCACAAAATTAATTGTGCGGCGTACTTACTGCAAAATTTCCGAAAATTATATTTTTCACAGATGAAATGCCAGAAATATAAACAAACTAACAAAACACATGTTTATTATATCAATAGAAACATGTCAGAAAACAAAATAAGCAAAAACAATTTAGAAATAAAATCTTTTTTGGTTTTTTAAATGACAACTAAATATCCACAATTATACAAGGCATAAAATCATATAAAATAAAATTTTAAATGATCACATACCTGAGACTAGCAATTTGGGGGTTTTGTTTGGGTTTTTGTTTTAAATCAGATTATGTTTGTGAAAATTTTCAGAAAGTGTGGCGTACTTGGTGTAAGTGTGGCGTACTTTCTGGGTTTTCAGTGCGTCGTACTTCTTGGAGAAAAGTGATTTTTGGGTTCCGTTTGCCAGAAAACGGTACGGCGAGTTTATAAAGTTGGATTTGTAAAACAATACGGCGATTTGGTGTGAAACCGGCGTACTTCGGGTATAAACCTGCAAAATAAGAAACGGGAACAGGGGAAGTGCGACACACAAGGTTAATTGTGCGCCGTACTTTCTGTAACAGCAGACATATTTTAAAGATTTAAATAGATTTAAACACACGAAACATGCACAAGACTAGCAAACAAACTGAGAATAACTAAACAAAACCCCGGCAGCGGCGCCAAAAACTTGATGTGTGTTTTTACAAGCTTTAAATTTATAATAACTAGAAATACCGATTTTGACCAAAAACACAACATTCGGGCAAGTATACCCTATTCTAGTGTAATATAGTATTAGGTAAGTCCAGGTCGTTCCACGGGATTTGTAGCAATTCACAGATTGTTTATCAAGTAACAAAGCCAATTGATTGTCACGGATCAAATAGCCTAAACGTGTGTATAAAGCAAGCAAGGGACAAGGCATGATTCACATAACATAATAGATAGAGATAGAGCAAGACTTTATATAAACAAAGCATACAAGTCATATATGATCGGGTAATCATAATAAAAAGCATATCTACCAATGATAACATAGAATCCTTTCGGCCTATATACTACATCATCACGAGCGCATTAAGAATGGTTTATATCAAATATGCATACATATGAATTCCTCCCAACCCGGTCGGTCAACATAAGGAAGGGTCTTAAACATCATTCTACTTAGGTTGTTTATCAATTTATCACACCATTCTCACAAGCATTATATTGATTCATATGGCCAACATGATTCAAAATACATCAAGACAATTAATCCTTTCGGCCTATTTTAATTGCATGATATATCAACAGATAAACAATGATCCAAGTAAGATAACATCAAATTCATAAACATGTATATTCATAAGTCATAGCAAAATCATCCAAATATTATTCATGATTCACATATAAGAAGCAAAGTAACAATACCAATATTTTGACTATAACAACCATCAACCCAAAACTAACAATTCCATGATCAACCAACAATCAAATTCTACTAAGATAACCCAGAAAATACCAAGTAACTTCTGGAAATCCGCAACATATCACCAATTAGAGTGTTTGGTAACAAGGTTTATGGTGGTGAACTTTGGAGAATTTGGTGTGAATCCTCCAAGAATCAAAGTGATAAGTGTTAAGGTTCTGGAAATGGATAGAATGTGGTCTAGATATGGTGGTGGATCAGTGCTATTTCGTGGTGGAGAGTGATGGTTGCATGGTGGTGACATGGTGGTGAGAAGGGGTGTTTGGATCATTGGATCTTAAGATTCTCACCACTCTTTCCTCCTCTCTCACTTGATTTAGAGATTGTATGTGTTAGATATGGATTGGTGTGATAGAATGGACGAATTTGGGGGGGGGGGGGTATTTATAGGGTAAAATTTACTTAGGGACCAAGCAAAGGTTTTATGTGGACGTTTTTGAGGCTAAATTCACGAATTTATTGCATCAGACTAAAAGTGCGGCGCACATTTTTATTTGTGCGCCAAACTTGTGATTTTGTGAAAAGTGCGCCACACTTATTTAGAAGTGCGACGGTTTTGATGGCTTTTCAATTCTTGGACCAAAAACCAAAGTTGTAGATAATTCTTTCCCGGACGCGTGGCCGCCAGAATCACGTCAAACGGAGTTCGTATGCTCAAGTTATGGACAAAATAGTGGACAGGTGTCGGGAGATCTTTTAGCTTTAGTTATTTCTTCATTTAAGCTTCAATTCTTCGTGTAATCTTCCGTTTTCTTCCACGACACGTACCTAGAACATATAATAGCAAATATACTTGATTAAGTACTAAAAGTTCACGAGAAATGATCAAATAAATGCAAATAACGCCATCGAAAACATGTATAATTTAGGCGTTATCAAATCCCTCCACACTTAGCTTATTGCTTGCCCTCAAGCAGTTAAAGCGATAAAACAAGATCATTTATCGTGACGTGGAGAAAAAATCATTTTAGCATTAACAAGTGTTTACCAGTTTTATAACTTTTCAGACATAGACATATAACAGAGCACCTCACATAGGGAAAATATTTGTTTTTGAATTCACACGAGTCACTCGGATAGGGTTTTATATTTGTGAAGTCACTCAATTGCACAGACATAATCTAGGCCGCTATCATATGCTTGTACTAGACACATAAACATGCCCGTTATGGCGAGAGCACCTAAACAGAAATCTCAAAGAGGCAAAACGTGATAACGATAGAGGTGAGTAGCATAAACTTGATTCCATGTGCTAGAACTTTGCCTCATACTTTGAACTTTTATTTCTTTTCTCTCATTTTTTTTCTTTTTCAAATTCTTTTCATTCCAGATACTGCGATAACTAAGGCTGGCACAAAACTTCTTCTTCATCGAGCATATTTTTCTTGCTCTT
>BQNB010160039.1:0-14846 GCA_026074375.1 Tanacetum coccineum | reverse complement strand
AGTAGTGAGGAACCCGAGCGTGGCATAACCGTTTACACGTGGACGATTGATGCTTTGCTTAGAGATTTGATTTTTTTTTGCAAGACTTGAAAGTTTATGAGTGATAATATGATACGTATTTCTACCTATATATGGGGCAAGGCATGAAAATATGCATGATGACTAGACATGGTGACATGGCTCTTTTAATGCTGACTGGAAATGATGACTCAAAGGGCAATATGGGAACATTTTGATGACTAGACAATATCAGTGTAAATGCTGGGGGTATTTTCGACAATTAACAACTTCCATAAACCCTTTGCTACATTCTCGCCTCTTTCATTCTTTCAGTTACAACTTTCACCCCAATATCTCTCTCCCATTCAAATCAAACATACCTACCTTATCATCAATCAATCAACAAACTTTCTGTGTTATTTGATGATGCGTTTCCACTCTGAAATTCAAAACAACCAATTAACATGGAGGAACGTTTGTGTATGTTAATTCATCAGGGTTTTAATCACAAGAACACATGTAAGGAGTTAACTAATTCGATTTAAACTATTTTTGTTTTAATTCAATTTCCATAGTTTTTATTATGTGGAATTTAATGCAGGTTAACATATATCCATCCATGTTTTTTTTGAAATCACAATTAATTTTTGTTTAGTTAATGAAGATAAATTTCGTGACTGATAAGAGATTAGCAATTGATGATTTTGTTTATAGATTAGAACTGAACTTATTTAAATTCATGCTTTTAAACATGTTATGTATGATGGGTGATTTTGATGTAAAGTTTGAAATGGGTTCTTAAATCGGTTATTGGTTTGTTAGTTTAATGATGTATGTTAAGTGTTTGATAAAATTCTTAGATGAGTATGTGATGGTTGTTTTAGATGTTTTTTTTGTAGATCTCTCTATTATATGCTACATGTTCACAAGCACAATTCAAAAACTATTTCACGTAAAGATATTCCTAAACATACATTTAATATCATGTTTTTTATATAACTACTTGGGTCATTAACATAATTCATTGGGGTCATTGAAGATCACGCGAGATGACTATTAATGAAACACGACATCAACCAACTGATCATGTTGGTGTATGTCGTAGAGAACCATTATTTTTCGAACAATAGAACACGAAATAGCTCTCAAGTGACCTGGTCCTAATGTTATAGAAACTAAGAATATTGTTATGAAATTTTACTAGGTTCTCATTTCCTGCATTAGCATATATGATATATATGCCATATTAATAGTAGCACTTACATCCGTGTAAATTGTCAACTGAAGGTAACATGTCAAGGCGACTCAAATGTCGTGGATCATGGACCGTTCTTATTTAGGTTGTGCAAAAACGGTCACGTACAACAAAGCATGTCTGGAAACGGGTACAAAAGATTGATATTGACTGATACTAAGGTAAACAAATTATTTTATAACACAAGTTTTAAGATTTTTTGTTGTTGTAACACAAGTATTCTGTTGAATTAATTTTTTGTTGTTGTAACACAAGTTTTAAGATTTTTTGTGTTGGTTTTCGTTTGGAATTATAGTCATTATAAGCCATGTGCCGGCTACATACGTCGAAACAGTTTGGTCATAATTTAGGATTTTATAGTTAATTTGATTGTTGAAAGGTGAATTAGTATACCCTTTAGTGATAATTATCTAAATGTGTGTTGTTGATATTTTCAGTATTTTTTCATAATGAGCTCATAGGGGGTGTTTCTTGAAGCTTATATTTGGGCTTACGAGCTTATTTGTTTTTGGCTTATTTGTTTTTGGCTTATTTTAGGACTTATGGGATTTCCAAGTGTTTCACGTATAAATTGATCGGTTTGTGTCCAACTGTTTCACTGTTAAAAAAGTAACAAATTTACACATTCATTAACTAACAAAATCATATTGATTATAACAATTTGTCTACTTTTTTTTACGAGATATACAAATTATTTTATATGCATAAGCTAAGTAATTAAAAATGTGTTTGTTGATCAGTATCATCGTGAATCTGGGATGCTAAATGTCCATATATCCTTTTAGTGAAGGTACTTTTAAATATCATTTTTAATGTACTTCGAGTCTAAAACTTATACGTTGGCCCCTTATATTGTTTTCTTGCTAAATACTACTATTGGTTATAAGAACATAAGTTAACATTTGTGAAACACACATATTATTGGGTCGTCTTTGAGTAGTTTGCTTTCTTACACCCATCATTGTGTTTTCCTCCAGAAATCTCCTGCAAATATTAAGGTTTGCATTGATTTTATTAGTTACTCTCTTAAGTTTTTGTAATACTGCTTCAATATGGTTTTGTAGCTGATATTTGTCTGATCTTTCGCAAATGCATCACTAATGGAGCCGCACATTAAGGTTTGGAGTGAAAATGGAGCCGCACATTACAAAGGTATATTATTTAGGGATTTTCCTTAATTACCCCTTTCATAAAGTTTACATGCTTTTTATGGTCGATTCAGTGTTTTACATTTAAATGGGCAAGGATAAGTTAATGTGTCTTTGCAAAATAAGTAAATGGGAATTTTGTATAATATTATAAAAAAGGGGTACTAACTTGGTTGTATTGGTGTTGTTTTAGATCTCAGGTTTGCAAAGAGATAGGCGATGGGATACACACATGAGCAAATATTAAAAGCTTCAGCATTAAGGTATTGTTAGTATTCAATTGGTGGTTTTTCAACTTGCTACATCCGATCGTGTTGGGAATAGCTTCACTTCTTCGTCGGTTTTGCAGGTTCGTTTTTTGACCTTTTAGTACATAACATGAGAAGGTTAAAAGAGATGGTGTAATTCTTTAGGTTTTGTGTCCCCCCCCCCCCCCCCCCCCCCCCTCCCCCCCACCCCCCCCCCCCCCCCCCCCCCCCCCCCCCCCCCCCCCCCCCCCCCCCCCCCCCCCCCTCCTCCCCCCCCCCCCCCCCCCCCCCCCCCCCCCCCCCCCCCCCCCCCCCCCCCCCCCCCCCCCCCCCCCCCCCCCCCCCCGCCCCCCCCCCCCCCCCCCCCCCCCCCCCCCCCCCCCCCCCCCCACCCCCCCCCCCCCCCCCCACCCCCCCCCCCCCCCCCCCCCCCCCCCCCCCCCCCCCCCCCCCCCCCCCCCCCCCCCCCCCCCCCCCCCCCCCCCCCCCCCACCCCCCCCCACACCCCCCCCCCCCCCCCCCCCCCCCCCCCCCCCCCACCCCCCCCCCCCCCCCCCCCCCCCCCCCCCCCCCCAAGCATTAAGTGTATTTGTTTTTAGTAATTAAATGGTGTTTTTCAACTGCCTTACATCTGATTTTCGGGTTGGAAAAAGCCTTTTCACTGCCTTTGCCTTTTTTGCAGGTTCGTTTTTTGACCTTTTAGTACATAACATGAGAAGGTTAAAAGAGATGGTGTAATTCTTTAGGTTTTGTGTATATTAAATATGTTTGATCATGCCAAATAAGTCAATACTAAGCCCGAATCCCTCTGGCTTATAACATGGTCAATTTAGAGACTTTAATTGATAATCACATGCCTAAAAATCAGGTATAGAATATACCCCTGCCGACCCGTATATCGTCTAATCTGTTGTTTATATTCATTTGAAAAATATGCGTATTTTCTTTTTCGTAAACTGCTTTTACTTGGCTATGTCAACAAGAAGCTATCCAAACAGTCCTTCGTAACGTGTCAGACATCGAAATATCTGCTGAAAATAAGCTACTCAAACAGCCCTTAAAAACATGCTTAGGACGACATAAGCTTGCTAAAATTGGCTATCGGAACAGCCCTTTCTAACATGTCAATACACCGAAAAGGCTGGTGAAAATAAGCTATCCAAGCAGCCCATAATAACATGTTTATGACGTCAAAAGGGCTCTGAAATAAGCTATACACACAACCCTTAAGAAAAAGAAAATATGCATATTTTCGTAAACTGCTTTCACAAGGCTTAACATATTTAGAACAAAGTTTACGGTCTTGGTTAAGATTCAGAAAAATATTCGCATTATATATTACTCGCTTTATATGTCTTCCAACTTGCTTATTCGAGTTCTCATATACGTATGTTAAATTAAGAGGGTGTTTAGGAGTGTTTCTTAATTTCTTATACGTGTATTTATACGCAGTTAATCAGTTTCGTCTTTGGAATTATATGCAGGAACCGAGCTATATGCAAGAACAAACCACGTGTAAGTTTTCATTTCATATTGTAACTTCAGTTTCTGATGTTCACATAGAAATATAACCTCTTTTGTTTTCATTTCGATTGTGTCAGTCAAAGGGGTGTTTTTATTTGCTTAAAGACTGCAGTTTTAAGTCACCCGCACGGCTGCAAAACTGCATTTTTATGGGTATTTTTTGGGTATGCCTTTTAAGGGGTGTTTTGGGACTGCCAAAAACCAATGGTTGTAGACTTGAGCATGACATTCAGACTCATACGAGTCTCTGAGGAGAGGGTTCTAGTAACTCATGGGGGAGTTTACAACAATCTGGGTGCTCATATTTTACGCTTAATACTCGGTCATGAACTTCTGTAAAAGTAATACAGGAGGTGCCATTTTCATGCCAAATGATGTCACCAATTATGTGTATTTTTTTCCAGGTTTATAAATTGGTCTAGAAAAGGATCATTAAGCAACTATTGCTAGGCAAAGAAAACGATTCCCAGTTAGGATTTGTAATGCCATGACAATCAATAAGGGTTATGTAAGGAACAAGAAGACCTTCCATCCAACTCCAGGAAAAGATTGTCTACTCAGAATTTCTTAAACAAACTACAAGTTGATTAGCTGTTGTGATGAACTATACAGTAAGTTTACAATATTTCTAAGCTCTGATGGTTTTATATTTATCCAACAATTCCCTTTTTAGCTATAATATCAAACTGATTGTGAAATGCAATCTGCGCACCATAAGTTGTTTGTAATACAAATGTTGATCAGGTTTTGTGATAACATGGAAGCACTAATGTCAACTTTATGATAAGTGAAGAAGAGACAGGACTATCACTAAAGTTTTATAAACAAGATCGCCACATCATCAAGTAACGGAAACCTCGATAAGTGCATAAAACCAATCAGAATCTGTGATTTGATATGGGTTTTCAGTATGATGTGACGAAATGAGTGCGCTAGAAATACAAAAGCACCAGTAATGGATCATTTTGGGTACTTTTTTAGGCTAATGTCTTGCTTTATAGAGTAAATTATACTCCTATGTAACCAACGCACTGTAATTCATAATACATGTATATTTGGTTCCGTGTTTGAGTCTTTATTTAGAATGTTAAATTTGTCTAGGCAATTCTATTGTTATCATGCAAGGAAATATGGGCAATTAACCAGGACAATTAACCAAGTTCTAATTATAGTGCAGTAGTGTTACATATATTTTGAAACCCAAGTCATTTTAGTTTTGCGTCTTTAGGTGTTCGGCCCTTGAAAGAACTTGCATGTTCTGTCATGCTCTACTATTTTTTTCTTCCATTGGGGGTTATGACTTCTATATTTTCATCTACCATGAATCACATTTCTTGATTTCACAATTATGATTTCCTGTTAGATTGACACGATACTCTCGCGGCACGCGCGGGTAACTAAAAACTTATTAATGTATCAAGTCAAACATTTTAAGTACCAAATTCATGTACAAGACTTGATGAATTATGTTTGGGTATTGGACTAACCTTTATTTACGAATGTTTGGGTATTGGCAAACTATATGTGGCTGTGTCAAAAGTCGCGAGCAAAAAGGATTGGAGGTTATTTGTTGCGACAAAGACGACAACTACACAAACTCCACAACAAACGTCGTTTACAAAGAAGTTTTATTTCGTATTTGAATTCTTAGCAAAGATTTGTGTGTAACTAAATGCTTCATTATCGTTTCAATATATATTACACCATATGTTTTTCAATTTTTGTTCATTTTTGTGCATTTTTACTCATAAAGCTAGCCCGCCCATCCGGGCGGGCTATGAAACTAGTTAAGTATATAAGATTAAGATAGAAACTTTAGGTTTCTTGTATTTGTCGTGTTTAAATGACCGGTATATTACCGTACCGTTAACTCATCCACTTTGTATCACATATAGAAGCGATATTGCATCTGGATGGGAAGACAAATTTGTTAGTCGTCAAAATGAATTTCACGAATATTATTACCGTACGCCTGAAAGTTATGATCTAACTTAATGTAATTTTGTAACACTTTTGTGATTGAAAAGTAAGTGAAAATTACTTAATAAAAGTTGTAATATTTAATTTCGAACTTAATATTTACATATTTGTTTATTTTTATATATATTGTTGGACAAGTAATTATTTTTTTATTTAAGTAATTATTTGAAACTATTAATTGAAAAGTTAAGTACCAATCATTAGTATAATAAAAGCATAATTGATTAGTAAAAATATAAATAAAAAAATGAAAGTCAAAATATTGTAATGATTATAGGATTTTTAGTGTTCAAATAGTAAAAATGTAATAATTGTAATAATTTTAGTGGTTCCGAGTTCCGACGTCCAGTTTACACGTGGACCATTGATGCTTTGTTCAGAGATTCGAAAATTATGTTGCAAGACTCGAAACTTTTTTTGAAGGCTTATGATATATGTAACCCCCCTAAATCACCATTTGTATCTTCCGGGTTTTTTCCGGTTTTTTTTTTTGTATTTTTTTTTTTTTTATAATTTTGTATATGTTATAAAACTGTGACACGGAAAAAACGAAACGAAAAATATAAAGTTTAACAGGTTAAAAGTATGAAACTGTCAAAAATTACGGAACATAAACTGATAAAAACTGCGTTACACTGTAAAAAAGAGGGTACAAAAGGAATCTTTTGTACCTTATTGGCACTATTCATGGGTCGGGGGGAGGGGGGGTACCAATAGGGGTACCCTTTTTTGAATCTACTCATCTCGTATTGTTTACTTCTTTTGTTTAAACCTCGTTAAATGTGTTACTTTTTTACTCGTATTTTGCAACTAATATAATTTAAGTGAGATCCTAGCACTTTTTATCATGCTTTGCATTTAATATAGTATATGTGGGACCCTAACATGGTGAAACAAATACTCCATAACCTTTTTCGTTTTTATTTTGATTACTATTTTTTTACGTCAATTTCATTCACCATATTTGTTTATGTCACTTTTTGTAATTTTTAATTTCGCAAGAAAGACTATTGAAATACTATGTAATCTCTTAGTATATGATTAGAAAAAACAATTAAAAACTTTTTTTGCATACTACTCATTTTTACCAACCAAGATCGAATGCCATTAACAATTGGCAAAACTAGTTGTATATTGTAAGCTATTAACTGTAAGTTGTAAGCTGTAAACTGCGAGCCATTAACATAAGCTACATGTTGTATTTTTTTTCAATAAAAATGTTTGGTAAATAATCTAAAAAAACGTTTCTTTCTTTAGCTTTTAAAACAAGAGTTGTTTGTTGGTTTTAAAAGCTTCAAAATTTCTTACTAAACAAAACACTTATAATTCCGAGCTTTTTTTTGTAAAACAAAAAGCTAGTAGCTCTAGAAAAGCTCCAAAAATGATGCTGCCAAACAGTCTCGGACATTGACATTTTATATCAGACTTGCACTCAAGATTACTCCTTAGACCGCATGCGTGCGGAAAAAGTTATTCTATGAAAAAAAAATCGTTTTCTTCTTATTCACGTATATTAAAACTTGTTTCGATAGTGTAGAAAAATCTATATTTTAGAATATCAAACCTGAGTAATTATTCAATCTACCAAACAAAATTACTTTTGGTATACTTGTTTCATAGCCATATCTCGTGATCGGAAAGAGCAAAATATTTGTTATGTGTAAATACTAAAGAACAAAATATGTTTTGTACAAACCAATAAACCAAAAAAAAAAAGTGACATGATTTGAGTATTTCAAGTTTAGCGAATTTATCTCATCACCTGTTCCATATAAATAAAAATAATGTATATAATTAGATGAGAAAAAAAAGAAACAAATAGTGTGTATAAATAAAATAACGTGATATGGTTTAGGTATTACATGTAACAATTTACCAAGTATAAAAGGAAAACAAAGAATGACCACTATTTAATAAGAAAAAAAGTAAATTTCTACCTATATATGAGGCAATGCATGAAATATTGCATGATGACTAGGGTGCTGACGTGTCAAATTAATGCTGACTGGAAATGATGACTCAAAGGGCATTTTCAGAACATTTTGGTGACTAGGCAATGATAGTGTAAAAAACATGGGTATTTATGACATTTTGCACTTTCCTAAAATCCCTCCTACAATTTCGACTATACATTCATTCTTTAGTTATACATTTGAGACAATATCTTTGACATTTCAATAAATAATCACACATTCCTTAAATTTTATAACAATTCAAATTCAAGAGATTCTTATCAATTCAATTCACTTCAAAATTCTCCACAACAAACTTACCTTAATCAAACTATGTTTTTATCTACGATTAGGTTCATTTGGTACAAATGTTTTTCTGTGGATATCTGGGGATCAATCTCCAACACCTTCATCTTCATTTTTAATCTAATGGGGATAAGATGTAAACCAAAAATTTTTTTCAATCTTTTTTTTAAATCATTAATATCTCTAAACCTTTAATCGTCAAGCGAAAAAAAACTATACTATCCACGACGAGCATTTAATTATCTATCTTAGATATCCACTTTGATATACTTCGACAAAAAAAAAATTTTCAAGTTTTTGTCACTTTTTTTTTTTTTTTCAATTTTTCATCCTTTTTTTCTCATTTTTTCACGTTTTTCACTTTTTTTTACGTTTTCTCAACTTTGATATATTTTTCGACAAAAATAAAAATTCGTTTTTTTCACATTTTTTTGGACTTTTTCTCTTGATAAACTTCGCTGAGATTAATATATGATATTTAGATTTATTGTTTAATTCATATATGATATTAGTGTTAAATTCATATATGATAGTGTTAATATCATATATGATATTAGTGGTATGTCATATATGATATTTAATTTTAGTGTTAATCAATACTATGATAATAGTGTTATATCAATATATGTTTTTTAATGCTAATTTCAACATATCGGAAAAAAAAAAACAAAAAAAAACGTGAAAAACGGAAAAAACAAAAAAAAACTTTTTCACAAAAAATTTCTACCTATATATGGGGCAAGGCATGAAATATTGCATGATGACTAGGCTGCTGACATGGCAAATTAATGCTGACTGGAAATGATGACTCAAAGGGCATTTTCGGAACATTTTGGTGACTAGGCAATGATAGTGTAAAAAACATGGGTATTTATGACATTTTGCACTTTCCTAAAATCCCTCCTACAATTTCGACTATACATTCATTCTTCAGTTATACATTTGAGACAATATCTTTGACTTTTCAAAAAACATTCCTAAATTATATAACAATTCAAATCAAGAGAATCATATCAATTCAAATTCACTCCAAAATTCACGGCAACAAACTAACCTTAAATCAAACTATGTTTTTATCTACTGAATCAAAACAACACCCATGTTGCTCTTTCGTGTGTTTGATTTTATTTATTTTCAAAATCAACATTAATATTAGCGTGTGAAGAATAAAACACCTAATTCAGATCCATATTAAGCAGACGAAGATTCGAAAAGAGTAAATTTTAGAAGTATCTTTGGCTGTCGATAATTTCGACCAGATTTGAGGTAAATTAAATGTTATTCGATTTGATTGATGAAAACTGATTTTAGTTTAATTATTGCAATTAGGTATGTTTGCCCTACTTTGTTGTGGATATCTTTTCAGCTTTTACCGAGAGGTATAGTTGTTCTAAGTTAAGCTCCTTTTTGATGTATTAAGATTCATACATTTAACTTTTTTGTTGTTAATTGCATTTCTTTCTAATTGCACAGGTTAAATATGTTGTGTTTCTCAATTGCTTTGTGTTTTTTTTACAAATTAATCAAGCCCGCGACTGATCATGCACTAAACGGATTTCATCATCATTTTTAACCTTTTAACAACACAACAAATCGGATGCTACACCATAAATTTCTACCTATATATGGGGCAAGGCATGAAATATTGCATGATGACTAGGCTGCTGACATGGCAAATTAATGCTGACTGGAAATGATGACTCAAAGGGCATTTTCGGAACATTTTGGTGACTAGGCAATGATAGTGTAAAAAACATGGGTATTTATGACATTTTGCACTTTCCTAAAATCCCTCCTACAATTTCGACTATACATTCATTCTTCAGTTATACATTTGAGACAATATCTTTGACTTTTCAAAAAACATTCCTAAATTATATAACAATTCAAATCAAGAGAATCATATCAATTCAAATTCACTCCAAAATTCACGGCAACAAACTAACCTTAAATCAAACTATGTTTTTATCTACTGAATCAAAACAACACCCATGTTGCTCTTTCGTGTGTTTGATTTTATTTATTTTCAAAATCAACATTAATATTAGCGTGTGAAGAATAAAACACCTAATTCAGATCCATATTAAGCAGACGAAGATTCGAAAAGAGTAAATTTTAGAAGTATCTTTGGCTGTCGATAATTTCGACCAGATTTGAGGTAAATTAAATGTTATTCGATTTGATTGATGAAAACTGATTTTAGTTTAATTATTGCAATTAGGTATGTTTGCCCTACTTTGTTGTGGATATCTTTTCAGCTTTTACCGAGAGGTATAGTTGTTCTAAGTTAAGCTCCTTTTTGATGTATTAAGATTCATACATTTAACTTTTTTGTTGTTAATTGCATTTCTTTCTAATTGCACAGGTTAAATATGTTGTGTTTCTCAATTGCTTTGTGTTTTTTTTACAAATTAATCAAGCCCGCGACTGATCATGCACTAAACGGATTTCATCATCATTTTTAACCTTTTAACAACACAACAAATCGGATGCTACACCATAAATTTCTACCTATATATGGGGCAAGGCATGAAATATTGCATGATGACTAGGCTGCTGACATGGCAAATTAATGCTGACTGGAAATGATGACTCAAAGGGCATTTTCGGAACATTTTGGTGACTAGGCAATGATAGTGTAAAAAACATGGGTATTTATGACATTTTGCACTTTCCTAAAATCCCTCCTACAATTTCGACTATACATTCATTCTTCAGTTATACATTTGAGACAATATCTTTGACTTTTCAAAAAACATTCCTAAATTATATAACAATTCAAATCAAGAGAATCATATCAATTCAAATTCACTCCAAAATTCACGGCAACAAACTAACCTTAAATCAAACTATGTTTTTATCTACTGAATCAAAACAACACCCATGTTGCTCTTTCGTGTGTTTGATTTTATTTATTTTCAAAATCAACATTAATATTAGCGTGTGAAGAATAAAACACCTAATTCAGATCCATATTAAGCAGACGAAGATTCGAAAAGAGTAAATTTTAGAAGTATCTTTGGCTGTCGATAATTTCGACCAGATTTGAGGTAAATTAAATGTTATTCGATTTGATTGATGAAAACTGATTTTAGTTTAATTATTGCAATTAGGTATGTTTGCCCTACTTTGTTGTGGATATCTTTTCAGCTTTTACCGAGAGGTATAGTTGTTCTAAGTTAAGCTCCTTTTTGATGTATTAAGATTCATACATTTAACTTTTTTGTTGTTAATTGCATTTCTTTCTAATTGCACAGGTTAAATATGTTGTGTTTCTCAATTGCTTTGTGTTTTTTTTACAGATTAATCAAGCTCGCGACTGATCATGCACTAAACGGATTTCATCATCATTTTTAACCTTTTAACAACACAACAAATCGGATGCTACACCATAAATCAACTATATTTACGGTTATTCATCTCAATTGTGTAAGGTATGTTTATATAACAGTTTGTGTTTGACCATTCTTATTAATTAGTTTAACAATTTATAATTTTTGATCCAAAATTATAGTTCTTATACTTATGTTTACATTGCAATTTTTTAGAGGTGTTTGTGTTAATTGGATTCACTAAACCCTTTTGTTGCAATGGAACAGAAGGAGATTACTTTTGTTAGTAAGTTTGATGGTATGTGTATGATTGTAGTTCGTTTTGGTTGTTTATTATTACATTTGATTTTGTTTTTGTTAGGCATGCATACATATTATCTGATACTTTGTTGTATTATATCACATTATATATGTTATTACAAATAAAATATAACTATGTAATGAACTAGAAAATTAAGGCCAGTAGGACGACACATGATTTATGTGACATAATCATCCTTATTGAGACGAATATGAAATTGCGGTTAATTTATATTGTCACATGAGAAATGCTAGAGGCCCTTTTAGGTTAATTCCAACTTGCAAGCCATGATGTGCCTATATACTGAAAATCAGTTTTCGACACTCAATCATGTTAAAAGGTTGATATTGTCGGTTATTGAATAGCTAATTGTTATGAAGGCATTTCAACAAGTAGCTTCTAAACACCAACTAAACAAGTCTTACTCTTTGTGAATTGTATCTAACAAACATTTGAATTATTAATTATATCTATATGCATTAATATGTGTTTCAAATTTGTGACAACGTATGGCATTTTTTTTATAGAGGATATTAGAAAAGGATCTGGAAACGCACCTTGGATCTGGTCATTGCCACATGTCATCATGGCAGCTCTTTCTTCGTTCTTATTTGGCCACCATCTCAGTTATGCATCACAAATCCTAACTTCACATGGTTGGCGACATGTGACAAAATAAGTTTATAATACCGTCAAATGCCAATTTTAAATACATGGTGGTAAGTCACTAGAAAGTATTTTCTGTGGATTTAGAATTTCATGGTGATACAATGGATGAAGGTATGTTTTATAATGGACTTTTCATGTATCGTACACCTGTTTCTATTATTTTCTGCATTACTAATTCTGCTATTTAAATTTGAAGGCTTGGGGTCATTACATGTTTGGAAGGTGCTTCTTTTTATGGTTTGGTGGTCACTACAGCCATTCTGCTTATAGAGCATTAGATTTTAGTAAAAGAAGAATAATCAACACAATAAGGCACATTATATATAGATACTTTATCTTCTATTTATTTGGTTAGAATCAGCAACCTTGGTTGCATCTATCTTAAATGTTGTTAAGATGCTTTCCCCTTAAATGAACTATTAAATATTGATTTCATTTGGTTTGACAGAAGCGATGGATATGATAATAGCATTAACTAAAAAAAAGGGTTACAAGATTAAGAAGGGATTGGATGGTCTTAGTTTGAAAGTTGATGTGTCCGGCTTTAGCGATTGACTAAACAAGTCAAACCTGTACTTTTTGGTATACTGATTCACAATCTGAATGTTTCTTTCCGAGTTGAGTTCACTAGAAGAGGGGAACTTGCAGAGCGCTAGGGTTGGCTTCTGCTTCCGCTTTTCCTTTTAGGTATTCTTATGATTTTATGTGTCTGTTCATAAATGACATCATTTGTGCATATAATACTTATTGCACTCAAAGTTGGCTCAGATGCTCTCCCGTTTAACCAATATTGTTGAAGAATTAAACGTTCAAGTGTATATGACAAACCAAGGTTCGACTTCAGTATTAAATTTAGAACAATAAGCCTTATCAATAACATTAAACTCATTACTATGAAATTTGTGAATGTTTATTTTAGTGATAGCTGATCGAGGTGGTGGAGTATTTATCTACAGATCCAAAGAAACCAGCAGGAGGGCACGCAAGAAGAAATAGTACTTTTCATTTATCTTCACCGAACATTTAATTTTTTTGCATGTGTAAGGTCCACTAAAATCACTTTTTTTTACATTTTACACGTGTTATATAGTAGTGTCTTCAATGAGGATGATTACATCTCATTTTTGTTTTTAAAATTGATATAAACCATAAACAACCTATGTAGCATGAATGTTTTTTACGTTACTGATACTTTATTTTTACATGTATGAAACCATAGCCATGTCACTCTTTATGTATTTTGCTGCGTTAATTAACTATGAAACCAAAGCCAAATATGTTGTAACAGTATATATTATGGAAGCGTTAAATTAGCAAAGTACAACATTAGTTAACAATATATATATTATGGAAGCGTTAAATTAGCAAAGTACAACATTAGTTAACAATATATATATTATGGAAGCGTTAAATCAACAGAATACCACACAGTCAGGTCAGTTGCAGACTCACATTGTCACAATCTGCAGTGTATGTTTGTTTTCATATTTTCTCAACAAATAGATATTGTTTTCTTTTATAATTCCTGTCAAAATGAACTAATCTTACAAGTATTTATATTAACACAAGATTGTTGAGATAATGGCACATGTATTCTCACAGAAGGCATGGCGTTGCGTTTGACAAACGATTCAGGTGGCTTTCCTGCTTTACAACTCCCAATTTTATTGCATGTACACCATATAAATGAGTAATAAGTAAATATGGCCTTTTGGTAACATTTCAATTTTAGTGTTTAAGATATTTTGCGTTATTGATGATTTATTTACGTCCAATTAGAATTCGTTAAGTAAGATTATGAAACTAGCCCGCCCATCCGGGCGGGCTATGAAACTAGTATTACTATATACGAGTAATGATTAGTAATGAAAAAAAGAGAAAAATACAATGATTGGTACATTTACTATGGTAGATTTAGAAAATCAATTCGGTGTATTTAGAATCACCTTTTGTTTATTGCTCTCTTTCACGTCTCTTAATTTCACATATAGCTATATGATTTATTTAATGTGGGGGCTGGTGCTAAATTTTGGGATCTTGGTTTCGTTACCATTTTGGGATCTTGGTTTCGTTACTCTTACGATGCTATAATTTTCATGCTAATAACCTTGGTTTTAAATTGCGTGCGGCG
>BQNB010160038.1:0-13089 GCA_026074375.1 Tanacetum coccineum | reverse complement strand
CTGGCACTTATTTTGTATTTTAGTGATTAACCCCAAATCTTAACAAAATATTCATATGTACTTAAAAATAAGATTTATAGGATTTTTTTAGAAGGAAAATATTTCTTAACATAAATAAGGAAATATATTTTAGATTTGGGAAGATTTGGAAAGATATAAAAAGATTGTTTTCATTTATGGTTAATCCTATTTTGTCTTATTTGATTAATATAACTAGCTTATAAATAATCATGTGTTTACTTGAAATCATTTGATTAGAAAATGTTTATGCAAATGATTAAGTTTAAATGCAAGAAAAACTTTTTTTTCTTTGATCATTAACTATGCTTTATAATGTCATATTCATACCTTAAGTGATTTGTCACTAAATAACTTGTTTACGTAAACTTTTACGTAGTATGACATTATATTTGTTATTATTAAAACTCGAAGATCACTAAATATAAATATCGTTTTTACGCGAATATTTGTATTAACATCTCCCCCTTTTTGATGATGACAAAATATAAACTCATAGTGATTAAAAGTGTACTAAAATAAGTATTTAGTAGTTGAGTTACGTATCCTTCTCTCCGTTTTTTATTGTAGCAAAAAGAGTTGGTAAGGCGTCGGTTGCAAAACCGATTTGACGTAATGAAAAGTAACAGTGTGATAATGCAAAGTCTAAAACATAATGACTATATGCAAACCCTTCGGTGTATGCTCCCCCATTGTTGACGGCACTAAGGAATCCAGCAGGAGGAGTGCTTTAGTAACAAGCAAATATATATATAGCAACAACATACGCATATATATAAGCAAAACAACCACCATCATCACGACACAACAAATAATAATGTTAATTCCATTATAAGGGAAGAAACATAAAATTAGACATAAAAATAAACTAGAAATAGCAATATCTAGAAAAACAAAAATAAACTAGAAAAATAAAGAGACTAAAAATTCTAAATCTTGGGATGAAAGTTTTCTCCCATATAATCTGAAGGGTTGGCGAAACACCAAGGTGTTTTTAGTGTGGAAAGTATGATGGGTCGGATGAAGATCCAATATTGTGTTGGATGTAGAAAAACATGTAGTTAACATGACGTTCCGTGCATGTGGAATTCATGCCTAGTATGTTACAACATTGACAAAAACATGATTTGAAGGTTAGATGCAAATCATTTTAGATGAATAAATCCAAAGATGTGGATAGAGGGTTAGGGCAGGGGTTTCGGTTTCCCAAGTTTGATGACAAGTGTTGGATGTTTTCTAGTTGAGGTACATGTTGTTGATATTAACCAGCAATGGTTGAGGTGAAGGTGGATGTTCAAATCAGGGTGGTGGATGTGAGAAACGAGGTGGTGGTGGGATTTGCAAATTCGTGAATGGTGGATGTGAGAAACGAGGAGGTGGTGACGACATTGGGATGGACCCTGTGGCCAAATTATCCACGGTTAAACATGTTAGTTAATGAGGTGGGTCGTTTTGTATGTGATATAAGTTCTTAAGGTCATCAAGCTTCATTTGTAAGACAAACCTTCACTTTGGAGTTGGAGCAACATTAGTTGGTGTTGGTGGACGTCACTATAATAGGATGGAGTGTTTGATATGTGCACCAACTAGAATATATGTTTTGTGTGCATTTTGGTGGCGAAATAGGATTTCTTGTCGAAGTAGGTGGGTGAAATGGTGTTCTTTTAATGTTTGTGTTCCTCACTAAAAAGAGTAAAGCACACATTGTTTCAAGGTATACATAATTGTGTGATTGACACAGATACTTGTGTATTTTCTCTTGTAGTTGGGTGAGTTTGAATTGGATGACTAGTCATGGCGATGAACTAAGTGATAAGTTTATGTTAAAATTAACAAGAAATGTGAAGTGAAATGAGGTAGAGAGGTGATGATAGAAGTTGAAGAGTGGTGAAGAGGTTTTACTTGAAGGTTCTTGGATTATATGGAAGATATGCTTTATCCTAAGGTTTAAAATCATATTTAGGATCATATAGCATGAATATAAGATAAAGGGGAAAAAGTTAAAAAAAATATTCGCTAATTGTGAGATTTTTACGCATCATGGGCCTTCTGCGGACGGAATACCTAAGACCAAAGACGGATCTCGGTGTTGGTAGATTCGTCTATCCGTGAAAGGTCAGAAAAAGACCAGAACCTTGTTTTTTCAGCCAAATTTCCATCATTTATCAAGTGAATCCTAGCACGGATATCCTTGTTTGGTTTGTTGGTTTGGTAAGGAATGTGTTTTTCTTAATGTGGCTTTAGAAGATCAAATGAGTTTTCATTTGAGTATATACAAGTTCCTTCATATGGAAATTGTAGAAATTTTCAGAACTTTTCTAATGTCATGATGAATTCTTTGTCTCTAATGGTGAAACCAATAGACAATGACAAATTATCCACATTTCGGACGAGTTGGAACTTTCGATAAAATTCAATGATAAAGCGTGGACAAATTTGTCCATTCAGAGTTTGAAGACAATCGAATTTGATGGTTTTGAATTGTTCAATTATGTCATTTCCAAAAGTAAAGGATGATTCGATGTGTCTTCCCTCATGGATTAGACGACTTTGAAGAGTTTTGAAGGTATTTTTGACATTGTCAGGAGCGGAATTAAGACAATGAATTTTTGGTCTATAGTGTTTGGTTCTTTTGTAATCGGGCTTCATCATTCCAAGCATAATTAGACCTATTAATTAGTAAATAAAATTAATAAATTATCTACATATATTAATGACATTCAAATATATGTTTATATATGTGGAAGTGCGGTTTGCTTGACTCAATTATATAATAATAAATAATATATATATAAATATATAATATTACTAAATATATATAAATATAAACTATTTTACTATGACTTCAAGTCGAATGAGTCGAAACTATACATTTATTGTATATTTCGAAAGATCATTCAAGAGATCGTGATATATGATGAAAATCGATTTTACTTTGTATTAACAATGCAAGCATAATCATTCAAAACGATTATACACAAAAAATATGATTTGGGATTTTTCACAAAATTTTATGTCTTAATATACAATACACATTTGTAGATGACAGATCTAAAGAGTTGGAAACTATGTTGATATGATTTAATTGAGTGAATATAATACAACTATCCCAAATCTTGATTTTTAGTATAAAATTGTAGAATCAAGACTTAAATTTAAGAAATAAGATGAAAATACTTACAATAGTAGTTGCTAATGACTTGAAAGTGATGGATCTATATTAATTAAGGCTTGAAATGAACTTGGCGGGAAGTGCAATCTTGGGTGGTGACAAAGTTAGTGGAGGTGTATTATTGGAGGAGAAGATGCAAGTGGTTTAAATGTAGGGTATGACTGACTGAGACATGGATCTACCTATCGTGAAGACGGATCTAAGCACGGTGGATCTGTAGATCCGTGGTGGCTGAAAACAGACAAGGGTGGATTTCCCGCTAACTGAGTGTTGGTGTTATCGTTTTAGCAATTGGAATGGTCTTTCTAATGTTATATGTAAAATCACCTTTAAATTTTCCGGAGTCGGCGTCCCAAGTTTTAGCATATTGTTTGAAGTTTTGTCGTGAATTTTTCGATGAAATTTCGACGAGGTCGATCATACTAGGAGTGTGTTAACTTTTAGCATGTAATTTTGACCATTGCTAATAACACAAACATTTTGAACATTTAGACGTAATAAAACATCGTTAATACAAATGTGAGTTGTGTTCGATGATTATTCTTTTTTTCTTTACAATCGATTTCGAAATTTTACGTAATAACCAAATGTGGCTAAACATGTAAACTTAGAAAATATCTATGGTCATTTTATTGATATTTTCGTAATCTATTGAAATTCTAATTTCGATCTTATGTTCATGTTTCGAAGTTTGTAATTGGAACATGTAATGAGAATAAACATCTTTTAAATAATGATTATTTCTCCATCAAATTTCCGTTTACGATTATTTTTGGGAGGATGGTGATTCATAAATCGGGGGGGGATATGTTCCATCAATTATCCTAATCTTAATCTAAATAATTACATTTGTTCACGTTTAAAAGGTTAGTTTAATAAGTCGGCTAAGTTATCTTCGGGATGCAACTGGGGGGGGGGGGGGGGGGGGGGTGGGGGGGGGGGGGGGGGGGGGGGGGGGTGGGGGGGGGGGGGGGGGGGGGGGGGGGGGGGGGGGGGGGGGGGGGTATGGTCGTTGATAAAGAAAATGTTGTGCCCTTTTATGAGAAGAGTATCGATTTGATTCTGAGAAGGCGGACACGGGGCATGTGACTATGATGAACAGAGCGTGTGTGTGACTTAGGGTAGGTAAGTGAGTAGATGTCTTGTGTTTCTATTTTAATGGATTACAATACACACATACACACATATGTGGGGGGTTAGCAGAGTAAAAAGGGCGCGTCTATAGTTCTTAAGCTAAAAATACTCACCTTCGAAACCCTCTAGTATATCCTCCGAACACCTTATCAGAGAGTACAACAACGTCACTACCATGATCCACTCTTCTTCGGCCAAGCGTCGTAAACCGAGACCAAGAGGAAGGCGCTACTAGTCTAATTTCTACATCTCTCTAATGAGCTAGCTTGATCCAGCGACATGCTCTCACATACGGTGTCGTGCACAATGTAATTCGAGGCCAGATCTATCGTAGAAGCACTGTTACACAGACGTGATTCAGTGTGCAATCGTAATTTCATTATTTCATAGATGAACCTAAGAGTTGATTAGACAGGAGGACACTTCCCGACATTAACATCGTCTTGAATGCCGGTATAGCAAGAGTACTTACATGAGGAAAGTATGTGCATTTCGTATGTTATCTGTTGCTGCTGGGGTGTATGTAGAGATGTGATGTGAGAGGATATTAGTCTGGATATCAGGAGATGCGTGGATATTAGGGGAACCAATATTCCATCACAAACTTTAGCTATTAATTATTGAGTATATAAAGCAGACTCAAGAGATTATAACACATTATATTCATCAATCTAAGCGATATGAGATCAACTTCAATCACATTACAAAATAGACACACGATAAGATGGATAATATTGCACATCATAGAGTGATGACCACATACTTATCACACAAGCTTATACACTCACTGCTTGTAGAGCTTAGAAGGTAATCTTTTCGTTGTTCTTTCATCTATCGAGAAAAACGACGCGGTCTTGTGAGCACTTTTCTGGGCTTTGAACGGGCGGGTGGTGGGGTACGGTTTAATTTGACTTATCTCATATTGAGTTGTTTCACAGATACACAAGTATAGTCACTAAGAGTTGGGAGTTAGTGATTTAGCGTTAGTGATGGTAGCTGTAATGATATTTCTGGTCATACATGAAAATCTGTTTTAATGCGGAGAGATATACTATAACATTATGTGGCTTACCCTATACTTAGGTAACATATTTTGACATTATTCAAGAATCATCTAACGCAATTCGACGGAGCTAACAGATTACCTACGGGTGATGCGTCTATCAGTGACTCATGACCGATATCAAACGCCGATTCTTCTTGCGCTTCAATCGCGTTAGAGGACTCAATACCGAGTGTGACACGTCGAGATACCGAATAAGTTTATTCTCAAATAAATCTTTTTATACGATGATATATAATCTAGCACCAAATATGCATACACATAATCTACACAAATTCGTGTTCAGTAAACATCTACAAGAAAATCAGAACTTCTATCACATTCATTCACTAGAAGATACACACCTCATGTACTGTATACACAACACACAGATATGAAAAGAAGTTTCTAGATGTTAGAAGATTTGGAAAGATTACTTATATTATTTCCATTGCTGATTAATGCTAGTTGTCGTATTGATTGATTAAAACTATTTATAATTAGAATGTGGTGTACGTAAATGCATTTGAGGTGGTAGAGTGTTTATCAAATTTTAATTTTGTATGCAACAAAAAATATTTTTCTCTTTAATTATTAACTAAGCGCTTTATTTTGTCATATTAATACCTTAAAGGTGATTTGTCATCGGCATTTAACTTAAACTAAACTACTATTTTATATAACTTTTACGTAGTATACATATGTGTGTATTTAGAAAAACTAGAATAATCAATAAATTATAATTATTGTTTGTACGCGAATATTTGTATTAACAATATGCTGTCAGACTGATCCTCTTCGTTGACAGGCTCATCCTCTCAGGTCCGTAACATGTCATGTCTTAGAGACTATTAGCATTTTGATAACATGGATGCACCCTACACATGCCTAATCATCACATATCTACAACATGTTCACACTATATCATTGCAACCTTACACTATACACACATTTAAACACAGATACAAACACACAAAGTGATAAGCACTCACACTTGCCCTCCAAGGTCTACTCAATACTATCAGCACCTCATGTCACACTTTGTGGTCACGATACCATGGTCGGCCCCTATATGGGGGAGTATACCACCAAAGCCAACTTTTAAATTGCTCTGTGCGCACAAGTTCCTCTGGCAGACATATGGGGTGGGGACACATGATATAAAATTCTGTGGGTGATCATGTGTCCGTCCGCTACGTGAAACATGGCTCTTCCTTATTGAGCAGTTCCTCTCGGGCCACACATTTGACAAACAATATATCTACATATAGAATTTCACCTTGAATCTTGACATATTCGTGATTATTAGCACATCTTGAGTTGAGTCTAGTACAAATATTCTTCATCAACGACTTCGGCGACTAGAGTTGCAATTATCACTCACTTCAAGAACACACATGTTTGAGAACATATCTACATATACTAATAGCACACTACTCTAAAACTCATCTCTAAAAATATCCCTGTCCTCTATCTATTTCATCTGTATACATACTTACCGACCCACTCCATGTACTACAACTGAGCCACACACTAGGCAGTCTTTTTTTTTTTTGTGTTATAATTTCGTTTGACATGATCTATGCTGCGATTGATACAAAGTAACATCGATTTCATCATATAATCACAGATCTCTTGAATATCATTCGAATATACAAATAGAACAACATGCTACTACGTTTAGCGTCACAAGCTAAATGACCGAATCTTGAGACTTGTACACATACTCGTCAACATTCATAGTTTACTCATAATAACACATCTAATAGGAACCTAATGTGCTACTAATCAATGAATAAGAGATGCTTGTGACTAGTTACGATTATCTAATCAAGATATTCAAACAACACTTATTATACTTCTCTCTTATTTCTACCTCTACTAAACCCTGACAGGTCTACGGTAAAAGCGCAAACCACAGCTACCTATGGGTATTCCTACGATAAAGAATCTAATTTACATATGATCTATTTGACATGTCATAGAACAAGATGATTAGAGTTTTGTATTTGGAGAGAGAATGCTAAGAGGGAGTAGGAGGTATTATTCAGAGAGAAATTATTACATCGCTCTCACTGAGATGATATTCTACTGTCTCTACATAGGAGTTCTTGGAGATAATATACAAGGACGACATCACAAAGAACCAAACTGCTATTACTCCATCAATACTCATACAACATATCATACTTGAGTACATAGATTACCGATCTCTTGCTATGTCATATTTCACTAAACACTTTCCTAGAAACAACTATCCATCTGATTCTAATGAGAAAAACTTCTATTCCGACAAACACATATTACATCCTACACTATTGCTTGGAAATAAGAGGACAGTACACTCTCCGACATTCGTTTTCCTACATTACATCCTCTGACAAAGCTGTATGTAATGTTTACTGTATTAATGAGACACTAAAATTAAGTCTGAACTCATCATCTTCAAACTTCTATAGTCAACACCTACGACTCTGGATCATACAGGAACTCTCAGCCGCGTAGGTGTTAGTATGCTTAAGGCCCTTTTCTTGCTGGTCTAAACTAGGTTTTCATCTTCATTTTTATTATTAATAGATTGTGTTAACTAAATTTTTGGAGGTGTCCATAAAGATTAGGGTTCGTTTGCATTTTTGAATGATTTTTGCAAGATTAGTGGTACAGTTTTAAGTTCGAAACTTTGGTCGTGTTTTTGAGCACCTTAAGAGTAGTTTGGGTAGTTGAGCCTTTTGAACTTTTTGTAGATAAGACTTAGACTTAAACTCAGCAAGTTGTATCAACTCTTGAGGTTAAATATTGAAGGAGTAGTGGCCAAAACAAAACCGGTAACACTTTTTGTCCCAAAAATAGTTTGACATCCGTGTCTTGTAAGACACATTTGGAACCTTTAAACTTTGAATCATTTTGTAAGGCTTACATTTTTTGAAAGACAACTAAAAAACCTTCAACCTAGGCTTTTGAAACGACTTATTTCAGTAGAAAATGAGTGAGCTGTGGCCCCGTGAAGTCGGAAGTAAAACTGCTCACGTAAACTGTTTGGATTTTTGCACTTTTAATACTTGGAAACTTGACTTGTAAATAACATCTAGCACTTAATAAACCTTAGACACAAGTATATAAGGGTAGTAAAATGTTTATAAAACTCATATGCATGTAAATCACTTCACATTGTAAACCTAAAGCGCCTCGTTATTAAATTAGGTCGCGATTATGAATTGTGCTATCCTTAAACTTGCGTTTATTTCCCAATTGTACTACTTTGCTTGAGGTGAGTTTCATAGCCCAACTTTTACATGATTTATACTTGTTTTGAAACACTTGGGGTGAGATACATTGCTTGCTTTTACATATGGACACAAGTACATTTAAACTATTATGGATTAGCCTAAGTACCGTTAACCCACTTATGTCCACTAATCATTGAACCAGTTAAATTACCTTATATAAGCATGGAAAGATGTAAATAGATTAATGGGATTGACCACCTGTCCGGGTAATAGCCGCTTGACCCATCCGTACTGGTCAAACGGACGTATGTCATTTGGGAAAATCTAGGTGGTCTTGGATTGGACACCTATCGAGAAACTTTATGTAACAACTTGAAACTAATAGTCCCCGAGCTTACGGTTCCATTATCTATAGTGCAATCATAATTACTTTTTCTATGACATTGTATCTATTATAATGGTCATACTCGGAAATCTTGTGGTCCACACTTATATTTACTTAAACCTATGAACTCACCAATATTATTGTTGACATTTTAAGCATGTATTTTTAAGGTTCGTAATTAGCATGTTTCATGGCTAGCTCTTGAAGTCGCATGTTTGTGTCGTTATAGCGGTTGCGTCACATGAAGATTTCTTGCATAAATCCATTCGTTATTGTACCAAAACTTATAATTTCTTTTGATGTGAAACTTTGAAGAATTGTCATGTTTGAACAACTTATTTATTTTAATGAATCGTACTTTTTAAAACGACTCATATAGAGGTCGTTCTTTATCTTGTGTTGATGAAGTCACGACTCCCTGTTACCTTTCCGCGGTGGTGTGACACAACGTTTGAATAGGCAAAACATTTCCTCAACAAACGTGCGCGTCTTACATAAATAGAATACGACATTTCGATTAAACTAAAATAAAATTACAATTACATTTTATTAAACCAAAATAAAATTACAATACATAAAGTAGAATACGACATTTCGATAAAAATAAATGTACAATACATAAAGAAACTACATTTCGCCTTGTTGTTCTTGATGTCGTTGCTAAAGATGATCCACAAGATCATGTCGAGACGATTAGTATAACATATTTGTCATCACTTAAACAGACACGATGGATTTATCATTTTATAATAAGAGTTTTAGTTTCCCATCGTTAATAAACATAAATAGAATAGATCAAATCTAATTCTTAGGAGATTACCTTACAAATATTTAGATGCATGCTACTAGGTTTTTTTAATCATAAAAATTGTCGTACATATTTCAGAAAATGTATCAGGTTGCATAAATGTGGTGTTTAAAAATTTTCTAAAATTGTAAAGAAGCTTATGTTGATCCATCTAGGTAATAGATGTGTTGACTTATTCATCCATGTTTTGATCTATACTTGCAGCCACCAATGGTTTCTTGCGCATTGTCCAAAACGCAAAAAAATAGTGATTCAAGCAAAACCAAAAAAAAGAAACGTCATTTCCTCTTGAAATTCTATCAAAACTATAACACTTTACTTTTTGTGATCACTAAAACGCTTTGGCATTCAATGGTCAAAGATGGCCTGTTACAGGGCTACATGCTCTCAATTTTTCAGCTTTTTTTACAAGGAGTTTGAAACTCATCTAGATGGAACTCGTTGTTTCATGGAACTCGTCCAGATGAAACCACTACGAAAATTATCTAGAATCGAAGGCAGAATGCAAGCCGCTCAGACCGACAAAAGAGTTAGAATGCCTGATGAGGCAGCGAAACCTTTAGAATATGCAGTTGGTGAGTAATGTTTTATGTTGAAAGTCTCGCCATTGAAAGGCGTGATCGTTTTGGAAAATGAGTCAAGTTGAACGCCGAAGAACATAGACCATTTAATATTTTAGTTAAGGTTGTGACATGTAGCATTACTGACTCTAGCTTCCCAAAAGAACTAAGTTGGTGTTCACAATACGGTCTTGTATCTGACGCTGAAGAAGTTTTTAAAATTTATTCTGCAGAATTACTCGTCCATCCCGCTGGAAAGAAAATTTCAAATTGATGACGTGAACTCCATTTATTGTAGGAACTGTAGAGATTATGGAGCCGAGAGTGTATCAAGAAAATGAAACTAAGCCGTATTCTGATCATCATGTGCGCTAGAAACTAGAGAGGCCTTGAATTCACTTGGAATGTGAACACCAATTTCCAAGCAAATACCGTCATCTTTGTCCCCAGAAACCTTCACCACCAATATGCCACCGAACTGAATTCGGGATGTAAATTCTTTAACGAGGGAATGTGATTGTGAACAACCGACTTTTTTCATGGTTTAAAGGGAATTCATAGCATATTGACATAAAATATTTGTGGTGGACTTTGTAGACGTAGTGGACGTGAGAGTCGCGAGGTGATGTTAGAATGTCGGCGATAGTAGACGGGCGTGTCTCAGGGGAGTTGCGAGCGCGTTGCTTGGTGTGTGTACGTCTCTTACAACATTCAGGTGAGAGAGAGATCACACACATTCTAATATAGAGATCAGGACGTCTATATTTATCCATCGACTCTTGAACATGATAATCTATAACAATCTCGACGCGTACTGATCATATGATGATACGAACTGAATTATTGGGACTAGATCTAATCATCAAGCTCATGCGTGGCGGAGTGGGAGGTTTTATACAATTGCGATGAGAAGTGTGTGTAAAGCGAGAAAAGGTTGTTAATATATTGTGTACGGCGGGAGTTGATAGCGAGCACAGTTCTATAGTGAACAATCACACATATATGCTGTACGTATAGGAGGTGAACTCGGATCAATAGACTAGACGTAATGTAATTGATAGTCGATGTAATAAGAAATAAGTAAATGCGGAATATAAATAAGTAAAGATAAGAAAGATCAAACCGATGACACAATAATTTATAGTGGTTCAGCTACGAAGCTCCTCTTTGCCCTACTCCACTCCTCAAGTATCCAACTTGAGAGTTTTCTTCACTATGTCAACAAGCTCTCTTTAGGCGGAGAAAACCGTACACGTCGCTTACACTTTTTCCGGTACTAAGCTAAATACCGAGTTCTACTTCGAGATAGAACCAATCTAACACACTATGTATTTTAAGGCCTAAAATACTAACCTATCATACACATATGATCACACAACATAAGTAGACAAAGATGGATAAATATCACAAACGTGATGACTCGATTAAACTAATAACACTTGAAGCTTGATGTCTTCTTTTGTGTTATTCACTAAAGAGTGAAATAATTGGATCACTTGTAATAGATTATAGAACAAGTATAATGATAAAGAATGTATAAAAATAAATATGGAAGAGAAAAAAATATTGAAAATGGTTGTCTAAAATGAAGACACGAGGTTGCTATTTATAGGCAACATTTGAAATTCAAATCTGGTCCAACTGTTAAATCGCATGGATCCACCTTACCCTGAATCCGTCTTTGGTTGTGGTGGATCCGTGAGGTGTAGCCGACACCTATTTTTTATTTTAGTGATTAACCCCAAATCTTAACAAAATATTCACATGTACTTAAAAATAAGATTTATAGGATTTTTTTAGAAGGAAAATATTTCTTAACATAAATAAGGAAAGATTTTTTAGATTTGGGAAGATTTAGAAAGATATGAAAAGATTGTTTCCATTTATGGTTAATCCTATTTTGTCTTATTTGATTAATATAACTAGCTTATAAATAATCATGTGTTTACTTGAAATCATTTGATTAGAAAAGGTTTATGCAAATGATTAAGTTTGAATGCAAGAAAAGATATTTTTCATTGATCATTAACTACGCTTTATAATGTCATATTCACACCTTAAGTGATTTGTCGTCATCAAGTAAACTTACGACTAAATAACTTGTTTACGTAAACTTTTACGTAGTATGACATTATATTTGTTATTATCAAAACTCGAAGATCATTAAATAAAAATATCATTATTACGTGAATATTTGTATTAACAATCTCCTCTTTTTTGATGATGACAAAATATAAACTCATATTTATTAAAAGTTACTAAATAAGTATTTAGTGGTTGAGTTTACATATCTTCTCTGTAACATTCCATATTTTTAGGTCATTTACGACGTCATCTATTTATTAATTTTTTTTTCTCGTACGCGTTCGCTTTTAATTTTAATAGTTAAGTTAAATCGCGTAAGCTATAAATCAACAATCAACGTAAACGGACATCAAACGAATTAAAGTTTTCATCAAGCGAACAATATATTATTTTTACGAAAGTAATAATCAACTCTTTATATTTTATTTTTATTGGTTACGTAAAATAATTACGTTTCGCAATTAACTACATTTAGGCATACCCGGAAGCACCAAAACTTTTTTACGCTTCAACAAATACCCACTTTTATACCCAATACATAAAAATAAACTCAAATACTATCATACATATACATAGGGTTGGTTAGGATGTATGAGAACACAAAGAAATATCAAACTTTGAAAAACACATTCCTTAAGACCATGAAATGTTTTCTACT
>BQNB010160037.1:0-14846 GCA_026074375.1 Tanacetum coccineum | reverse complement strand
GTATCATCAAAGTACTAACAAGTGGATAACATAAACATAGTATTGAAATTACACCCAATATAAGTCCATGGACCAAAGAAACTATTGTCGAAACTCCTCAGAGTTAGGAGGAGAAGCCACATCATCATCATCATCATCAGAAGAAGAAGAGGCAGAAACAGGAGGAGCAAGGGTATCAGAAGCAGCAGCAGGAGGAACAAGGGTATCAGGAGGAGTGGGGGTATCTTCTGATGATGATGTGGCTTCTCCTCCTAACTCTGAGGAGTTTCGTCAACAGTTTCTTTGGTCCATGGACTTATATTGGGTGTAATTTCAATACTATGTTTATGTTATCCACTTGTTAGTACTTTGATGATACAAGGCGCGGCTTTATGTAACTATGGATTTCCTTCTTACTACTATGAAAATATATTACTACAAGTTTGTTAGTTTTGTGTGATTGTGATGATGTTTTGTTATTTTGTGTTCAATTTAGCGATTTGCCCCTCAAAAGTACCTAGTTATGATATGATCCATTAGAACAGAAGAATGTTATGTGATTGGTATCGTTGCAGCCAGGTGTTTCATTTCTAACATCTGGAAGCTACTATAAAATGAAACCCCCTCACATTTTTCTTTTATTTTGGTGTTTCAATTAACATGAATGATGAGTCTCATGTTAAGTGACACAACTAACTTTGACAGTCACAAGTTGGTGAGCTTTTATGACGTGGGCATTGATTAGAATGAAAGGGGGGGTTTGTTTTGTATACATAGGATGATGAGGTGCAGGGTGATTTGACAGTCGCATTATGGGAACGCATTCGATTGGTTACCTTATCACAGGGAATACATTCACATAACGGTATAGCCATTTTGTAAGAAAACACGATAAAATTACGTGTGGCTGGAACACTAATAGGTTCGGTTTCTTTCTTTTATTTTAATCTGTAATATAGGTTAGTAATAATAGTCGTCCTCTGCTCGTATTTTCCTATTGTGTTTTGGTAGCTTGGCGATATCCATAATTTCTTATTGTGATCGGTCAAAAGAAACCCACGCTAAATGGCTGATAGGTTCCTTGAAAGTATATATCTACTTTTTTTGTTTTTTTCGCAGTTTTGGTTGTTTTTCATTATGTTGCTGTTTTTCTTTTTTAATGTTTTTATTGATGGTGTTTTTATCTTATTCATGATAATGTTCTGAAATGTGTTTTTAAACTTTATGATTAGCTTAAATGAGTTCTAAAGTGAGATTGATGGAATTTTTTTTATCATATGGTGTTTCTTTTAAAGTTTACTTACTAGACCTGCTTCTTTTTGGGTTTTTCCGCCGCAAATATGTTTTTCCGAATAAGCCACATTACAGGCTTGGTCAATGATAATTAGTAATGAAGGCGTGTCTTTTTGGTGTCCAGGTTTATTTGAAATCTGCTTTGGTTAACTAGCGAGTTTCGTTTGAATGAATATTAGTATTTTTAGGTCTTGAAAATAGGTTGTTTCCGATAAACAACTATGAAGCTGCTTATTGTGTCCGTCATTTTATTTTTACTTCTTCCTTTGGGATTTCTGCAGGAATGGGTGTTTTTTCCAATGGAAATTGAGATCCGGAAAGTATGAGGATGATGAGAAGTTGGATAGTATCAGGGTACACTTACATGGTAATGCTTTTATTATACCTTTTGATTAATTTTTATTTCGAGTTCACATAATATGAGTACTTGGTATCTCTTAAAAGCACAATTATAGTATTAGTTGTACTCAAACCTTAGACGTGGTAATCTGGATATGCTTTGTCGTCTTATTATAGATATAGTAAGTTTATTTAGTTTTGGTGGGAACTTATATCATTCGGGTAGACTGCGTAGCTTACCGCCTGATGGTGTGGGTGTGTGTCGTTCAACAATTTCAGTCTTTCAAGACGACTTATTTTTGCAATGTTATCGATCTTAGAACCACTCTTTTTCTCTTCCAAAAGCGTCATCAAGTCGATCTTAGAACTACCCTGTTTGTTGTGTTTTAATTCAACTATACGTGTTTAGGGTGTCGAATGTGGCTTTGACTACTTTGGTTAGCTTTAGGATCCAAAGCCATACATTTAACATTAGTTGAGACAAAAAGGATCACATTAAATACCTCCTAGGGCAGTAAAAAGTATTGACTAACGAAGTCGGTTAATGAGCAGACCATCAGCCATAGGAAGCTTTATGCCAGGGTCCAATGTTCGTCCTAGCACCTGAAAGAAAGTATAAAATTCAATTAAGTGTTTCAACTGCATAATTTGTGATGCCAGAGTACAACCTGTGTGATCGGACTTCCACCAGTCACTAAAGAGTGCACTGAATTCCTCGACAGGTGTTAGACGTGGAACAAAAATGACATCCCTTGTAAGTCCAGTGTGTGTTTAGTGGGATAGGACAGCTTGTCCCAAACATGCCTTCTTGCAATGTTACGGATTAAATTTAGCTAATTTAGAAATTTTGTTTGGAGTTTCAACCGGCGAATGTAAGGAAGTGTTTGCCGATTTTCTGACCAGATCCTGTTAAAAGAACCGACAAGTTTTTTAACATCTGGAAGGTACTATAAAATGAAACCCTCGCATTTAGCTACATTTTTTTTTTGTAAGTGTTGTTTAGGTGTTTCATTTAACATGAGTCTCATGTTAAGTGACACAACTAACTTTGAAAAATAGGATATATAATAATAGCTCAAAATACTAAGTTTTAGAATGTATTTGACAAACTAATTATAAATAGTTAATTTGTGAAATATTGTTCCAAAACAGTAATTATAAAAATAAACTGAATTATGAATCATCACTTTAGGAAGAAGCTACCCTGTCATTGACATATTTCATAAATTTCCATTTGTAAGGTAATTGTGTCAAAATTGGATCAGAACTAATGATCTGGTATTGTCTTTTTCATGTGGGTACCAAAGGTTGAAGCCTCCATGTTCTCCTACTCCTTCCAAGTAGTAACTTTTTCCGTATACAAAACTAATTCGATCAGGCATTTGAAGGTATTTTTCATTTCTTTAACTTTTTCTTTAGAACCTCATTTTAACATCACTCACTATGTATTTCATCTCTTATGGAAAGAAAAATAGAGAAATAAATAGATGAGGAAATCCATGAAATATGGCAACGACTTGCGTGTCTTGGTGTCCACATTGCTACTCAGTCTTTCAGCTCATATAGATATATATATTTCAACTATTAAAACGAAATGCGGGATCCTGAATGTTTAAAGCTCTAGTAGAATAACTAGAAAGACCCGGAAATGCAAGTTTGATATAAGACGTCAGAGGTAGACGCATTGATACTGTTTTTTTTATCTCATCATCAATTCACTATTTTGTGGCTATGGGTAAAATTTTGGGTGAGTTGAATAGGCGAGATAACAAGTCAAAGTCGCTTTTTGTTGGGGTTAAACTTGATGAATGTTTATTTATTTTTTGCTAGATATTTACAAATGCTCAGTATGTTAAATATGTTTTAAAAATATTCAAGTATGGCAACCTGTATGGGAAATGTTTTTGGAATAGTGATATAATATGATCAGAATCATTTCTAACACGAAAAGGATCATGAGGAGCTTAACGCCAAATTGACTCTCAATCATGATAAGGGTAATTTGACATTCTTGATTTGTAATTTACCCCAGAACTGCAGTGGTATTCTTGACCAGCATAGTATTCTTAAGTTGTTCAGAACAACTAACCTGAAATGTTGAATCTATGTATTTCCTTATTCAAAACTCATATGATTAGAAATTGAATTGAAACATAATTTCACACAGTTCCTGCTTAGGAAGTAGGAACTCATGATTTAAGTGATTTTTCGCTAATGTGAATATAAGGAACCTGAAAAGAGCCACAAAAAATTTCGTAAAAATGAAACCCGAGAATTCAGTGGTTTAGAAGGAACTTTCTCATATGCATCAAGAGCAAAATGCTTTAGATACAACTAACAACCTATTTGTTTCAGTATAGCGTATGAAAGCTTTAATTTTCATCAACAAGGTGATGCTGATTTTTTCTTGTGTCTGCATGCTCACACAAAGTATAAAATAACTATGACTTGTGTGCATTCACCTATTGTGTATTATGGGTCAAATTGCAGGCATTAAAGGTGATGTTATTTCTAGCTCTATGCATGAGCGGATGAAAAAATTAAACACGAAAAACCAAGCAAGAATCTATTTTGCCACCGTTAGAATTGAGATTAGTAGGATTGTTAACCCTTTGAGTGTTATAGATTTCTCCAGCCATTGGGGTGTAACCCAGAAGGCCTAGACTCTGATTACAAAAGAGGATAATTCCATTCTTCGTAAATCTGAGCCAAACATGGAAGGGCTCAAAATTCTCATCGGTGTAGGATTTAACATCAAAATTTTATGTTATATCGAACGATTCTCACTAATTATACAACACTATAAGATTATATGCTTTTAGAGAGAAATTTTATTATCTCAAGGTATATCAGTATACTTAATATTATTATCGTTATCAATATATGCATCCACGATTTACTATTCATAAGCCATGCTAACTTTCGTCTTACATATAGCATGTTGTAAACTAGAGCAAAAAGGATTGCTTAATTCAATGGTAAAGGTGTACGTTTTTCATCTGTTAATGCCTCAACTTCAAGACATTAAATGAAAGTCATACTAGCATGGTTTTGGGTTATCTTATCAGGGAAACATATAACCTTTTTGCCCTATGTACATACTTCACTTCCGAAGAAAAGCTAGGAAAACTAAAACGTCTTTTTTAACGACTGATGCGTGTATATCTTACATATTAATGCATTTTTCGCTTTTCTTTACAGGAAACAAAAGCATGGACCATACATGCAGGTTTGAGTTACTTCATGTATCTGAAGTTTGACATGACCGACCCACGAACTCTTTTAAATATGACCCGTTCTGACCTTAACCCTGCCCAACCCTTTTTTCGTGCATACAACGGTGAGACATTCTAATGTTTAGTCCAGCATGCATCAAATGTACCTTTAAATCTTTTTTGCAGGATTCTTATATGTTACGAGTTATGTACATTTTTCATAAAACAAATCTTGCATTTGGTTAAAATATAAGTAATACTAATGTACCTAAAGTTGAAACTAAGAACCTGTAGGTTGACTAAAGTTAGGAGCTGAATACAAATTAAGTTTAAGAGGATAATGTCTCACTGTTTCATGTTTGCAAATTCTTATAACCATTAATGTGCATACGTTTGGGAAGAGTGAAATTGTATTTACGGTTGTGCCGAGGCCACAACCACATAATTAGGGAGGCGAAAGGGAATACCGAAAACTGTATTAGAGTGTCATTTATTGTGGTAGTTTAAATAAATTTGGCGTCCATCAGCTTCGTTTTTGCTGCGTGGGACTGTGTTTAGGGTGACTGGAAACTCACTCACCGAATCAACCATTTTTAGATGTACTTTTCAAGATTTTCCTTTTATTTAACATGGATTCAAAAAACGGAACGTGAAAACTAGCGACCCAGATCGCGATCCCGAGCGATCCGGAACGCGATCGTACCGCGTTTGGGTACGAGCGATCCGAAACGTGGATCGCGGGTAGGCTGGCGTTTCCTGTGACTATGGTCCAGCATGCATCAAATGTACCTTTAAATCTTTTTTTGCAGGATTCTTATATGTTACGAGTTATGTACATTTTTCATAAAACAAATCTTGCATTTGGTTAAAATATAAGTAATACTAATGTACCTAAAGTTGTAACTAAGAACCTGTAGGTTGACTAAAGTTAGGAGCTGAATACAAATTAAGTTTAAGAGGATAATGTCTAACTGTTTCATGTTTGCAAATTCTTATAACCATTAATGTGCATACGTTTGGGAAGAGTGAAATTGTATTTACGGTTGTGCCGAGGCCACAACCACATAATTAGGGAGGCGAAAGGGAATACCGAAAACTGTATTAGAGTGTCATTTATTGTGGTAGTTTAAATAAATTTGGCGTCACTATATAATGCAGGCTATATATTCATGTTATCTTCTGTGTTACTTTTACATATATCGAGTAGGTAAATTTATATTTGTTTGAACCATGGATGTTTTTGATTTGCTATTTATGTTTTCCAATTGACATTGGGTAAATTATGTCGAAGCAATACTTCTGTTATGATGTGAGTTTTGAAGTTTAAACCAGTAGACTCCGACGTATAGTAATTTAGTTATCATATTTGACCTCCAGTAAACGTGTTTGTAATCATGAAGTTGCAAGGAACATTGTCAAACTGATTTTTGTCTGTTTCATTGCTTAGGAGATGCGAGCAGTATTGAGAAGTCGAAAACTGATGCTGAAGCTGTGGCACGAAGAGTTAAATACCAGGCAGAATTTACCCCCATCATTCTCTCCCGAAGTTTTTGATCTCCCAAAGGCATACTACCAGCACACGTGATTCACTAATCAGCAGCTGGAACGCAACCTACGATATGTACGAAAGGATGCATACAAAGGAGGCTTACTATTTGTCTATGGAGTTCTTACAGGTTTGTCACATTGAGTAGTAAACAAAAGCTGTACCAATAACCAATTACTATTATTCAACCGGCATTTTCTTCTATTAGTTACCACTAGCCATTTCGTATTTGTTAGCTTCAGTTTACAATGTATATTGTGTGTATTGGGTGTATATTGTACTTAATTCTCTTCCAGTTCTAATTCATTGCAACTACAAGAGCATAGTTGCTTGACGCCGACTTAGAAAAATAAAGCTGCTGATTTGAAAAATATAAACAATTTTCTTTGGGTCAAAATGGTTCAGGAGGGTTACGTTGTTTATTTAAGTTTCAATTTCATAATATACACAGGTTATGTTATATCTTCTGGTAACTACTATAGATGAATACAAACTGGTTTTAAATGTGTATGATTTTTTATTATTTTATTGGTTGTTGAGTTTACTAAAGTTGGTTGGGTTGTTGGTGCAAATCAGGCTAACCCAAGTGTAGTGAGGATCTGGCCCAATGGGCTTAACCCAATATATAAATTTCTTCTTTATTCTTCTTGTTTATCGACTTTGAATGCTTAGCATTGTCTTGGTCATGACTCAATAAAGTAAATTCTGAGATTACTATATAAAATTTGAAGATATTTTGTTAGAAAATATTTAGTGAAATCATGTCTGATTGCTTTACTTATATCTAAATGATAATTCGAATTTAGCAAAAAGAACTAGGAGGTTTTTCTTGTTCAGATTATCCGGTGAGTACTAGTCTTTTACTCGGATGTACGAAGCCAAAACCTAGGTATCGCGTTATCATTTCTTAGCTTTTTCCTGGACCGATAAAATATCAGAATAACCGGTCGCTATGACAATTGATCATGATTAGAGCTCTCAGTACGGTGTGTGGTGGGGTGGTGTTTTCCTCGAAACGCGACGGGATGACGCCAAGACCACACCAGGTATGGCGTTTTCAGATATGGCGTCGTTGTTGCCAGCCTAGATGATCTTTTTTTCCTTTTGTTTTTGGGTTTTTTTTTATTGTATTTATGTTTTAGTGGGTTATGGGCAACTATAATTGATGACTACCCGCGAAGAGAAACGAGAAAAAATCGTGCCCCACGCACTTTTAAAACCTGGCTCCGCCACTCTACACGATGGCTAAACTCCACAAAGAGACCAATAATACAAACTTGAATACACATGGTACACCGAAAAGCAACACACTTGACGTTGATTATTGTAAAAACTGTTGCTTCCCAATGTTTTTCAAGAAGATGATCACCCCACAACTTCCTCAACGATCCAAGCTTTTGGTTCATCTTGTCCGTTGCAAGATGACTTCATTATGTACTTATGTTTTAAACAACAATATATAATGTAGATTATGTGACAATTAAGGTGATCAGAATTTATGTCACTGTATTCATTTATAGTGATCTCTTTTTGCTAAAGATTACTCAACTTAATACTTCTAAATTTATGTCACTGTATTCATCTACGTTGATTATTGTAAAATCTCTTTTTGTATTGATTATTCATCTACGTTGATTATTGTAATATCTCTTTTTGAATGACTAGTAACTATTACGATGTCAACGTTGAACGACCCGAGTCAACAGGTAAAAGCATAGAGTCTCGGCATGGGAGCCTTTACCGCTAGCTATGTCGACCATCGAGGTAGTTCTTGCGTCTCATGGAATTTTCTGTGGACTTTATTAGAGTTGTTCTTTTATCACCCGTATATGTTTACATGTATATTATAGGTTTTCATGAATAATAATGGAAAAAAACGTGCATGAGGACGTAAAAGAGTCATTCTTGTAGCCCAAGAGAAAGAAAACAAAGCCAAATGACCATTGAAGTCTAGAAAATGTAGTAACGATTATGATAAACAAGAAGAGTTATCAGGCTAAAAAGACTTAGAAAATGAAATGTTGTATATCTTATTAGCAGTTATTATAATATTTCATTAAATTAGTTATTGAGGACTACTAGTCCAAGAAGCCGTTCTATCTCGGTTGGTAGAGCGCGTGGCTTTTAACCACGTGCTCGTGGGTTCGAGTCCCACGGACAGTGTAAGAGAAGTATAAATTGTTTTGTTTGATAACCGTCAAACAAAAAGGTTCTGCCTTTCTTTTGTTTTTTTATTAAACAAAAAATAAAATAAAATGCATTAGCTTAACTTTAAAGAAATCGCACTATATTTTGTTTTGTCGATGTCAAAATGCAAATATCTTTCTTAACTTCTATATTCTATTTCTATTGAGTGTTTGGTCAAATCGTGTAGGATGCCAAAAATATATCCTACACTTTTTTATATTTTAAACTACGAAATTGTATCCAACGTGTGTAAAGTTTTCTTTTTTAAGAGTTACGTTAGTAAGGATATTCATCACAGAAAAGTTAAGTATAATGAAATGGTACTGAAATATCACATTAACTTTAAGGAAAAGCTTGAACAACTACTAAATCGTTAGTGACATGCCACTTAAAGAAAAAAAAAATACTAGCTACAAAAACATGTTAGAAGATAGAAAACCCCGTAGTAGATACGTTTTATTGATACGATATATAATATTATATATAGAGATAAATACATAATGAAACCCTAATGGACCCGAAGCCCACAAGCGGGCTTGGGCCTATTATTTATCATCTAATACTCCCCCGTGGTCCGAGCGGCGAAATTGCGAAAGCTCAGACCGGAGATAAAACTTAAAACAATAAAGCTAAAAACCGATTCTTGATCAAGATGTTCGATAACAAGTGTAGGCAAGTCTTCGAGGTCTTCAAGATCCAGCAGCAAAAAATGAACATACTACGAAGTGGATAAAAAGTCCCAGAAAGATGTATTGTCATTTTTTTTGTCTTTTTGTTGTTGAGATCTCAATAGAATTAGATGGAGAGAATATGGGTCATATGCTCACAGCGGCGTGTGAGGATGCCACAAAATAGATAAGGAAAAAACAAATAATAACAAAACGAAATCAAAGCATATGGTAAATTTTGAGCAAGATCAGTGGTACTTATTTTTTTTTTGGAATTTAGTAGCGGCTCATGGTGGCCGACAACTAGGGTAATGGAGATGGAGAGTTTGACAATGGAGATTGAGAGATTTGACGGGGTGGCATAGATGCAACGGCTTATGACGATCGACTAGGTTTTATGATCAACCCGCTCTAATACCAAGTTAGAAGATAGAAAATCCCGTAGGTGATACATTTTATTGATACGATATATATAGAGACAAATACATAATGAAACCCTAATGGACCCGAAGCCCACAAGTTGGCTTGGGCCTATTATTTATCATCTAATGAAACTAACCAACATCCCAGCAAGAAGCAAACAAACCATGATGAGAAGCCAATCAAAGTAATTCAAAGCATCTATACAAACGCCTCCAAGCCAATCCAACATCAGCTTATACGGAGTATAGCAAACCAAATGAGATTGTCTCCTTAAAAAACCTTCTCAAAACAACCCAGTGGAAAAAATATTGGAAAAGGAAAAAGAGTACAACTTTGAGTTGGGACTCTCTCATCTCTGACCATATACGAACGTAAAATCATCCAATAAGCGATAGATAATGAATAATAAATGATCACCGATCTTGGTAACTTCCATTTATCAACAATAATTCTAACCCGAAGAGAGTACTTCTTGAAACGAAATGCGAGGACCTTTAAACGAACACAGACAACAATATCAACATAAATCTTGTCACACGTCTTCAGTCTTGCATTCCTCTCATGCCAAATGAAATAACACGTAGCCACAAGGAAAAGTCTAGCAATAATACCACTAGCTGAAGAGCCTTTAAACGAACGAATAAGGAACTCGACAACATCATGGACACGAGGCGCAATATTGTCTATTCCTCCTAACGTACGTACTCTAGACCATACCTGTACGAACTTAAACATCCCATTACATCAACTGATCTTGTGTCTTTTCAACTTCTAGTTAACTACAAATCTGATGTATTCGTAGCATGTATGATCTGCTTAGAGCCACTTTCGGTTAGGTGTAATTGTATTTTCTAGCATCTTGCTAGTTCTCTTTTATATATAATACTGCTTTTCAAAAAAAAAATGTGATGTATGAGAATACGAGTAAATAGAAAGTCGTAAGTTGCGACTCCTAAACGTAATTCTTGTTTCATATATGTTGGGGTCGGGGTTGTTATCGTCTAACCCAAAGGATAAGTCTAAATTGTTCATTATTCTTGTTATTAAAAGTTTTACGCCTCCAACATTTAAACATGGATTAAGTGCGGCGGAACAAGTAAAAACCAAAGGTAAATTAGCAAAATATTTTACAAATTTCTTTTTTATAACTTTAACCATTCTTCTAAACATTTAACTAGGTGAGGTTTTTAATTCGTAATTTTTTCGTCATAGCATTAATTATTTGATTTAAAAACTAATGAGCTAGTTGGGTAATTAACAACACCGTTAATATAGTTGTTGCCCTTTAATAAAACTTGTAAAAAAAATAGTTAAATCATTTAGTAGAATCCCTATCTTGGTTTGCTATTATCGAAACGGACTTATTTCTATTAAACAAAGTTTTTCATTATAAGCGTTTAATGTTTCACGTTGTCGTAATATATTTTTTAAAACATCACATTGCAAGTAGTAATTTCACCTTGTTTTATTATCATAGACAAGTCCCTGTTTAGAGGAGGTGGGGTTTTTTCTGAGTGGTTTTTTGTTTTCCCCTGTTTCGGTTCTTCACCACTTTGTTTACGAAAACGTCTATAGTTCATTTTGTCGTTGTTACTCGAAACTTATATTTAGTTACTATATAAAGCCAACCTAATAGTTCTCTTTAAACTATAATATTTTTTAATGGCGCTTGCACGGATAAATTTATAACATGGCAACACAACGGGAGAATGAAAAAAAACAACATCTAAAAGGGTTTTATACGTAATTTTACAATTCCATAGCTCTAGTTTATTGGATGCAGTATCTAAGTGAAATGTAAAAATTTATTATCTAAATTGATAGTCAATTAATGTGTCATGTAAGATTTTTTCTTAAAGTTAGATCCCGTATGAGGATAACCATATAGTTTAAAAGCAATTGTCCGTTTCATTAATAACCAAGAAAGATTCGGGATTAACCAATGAGTTGTAACGGTCGTAAAATTAGAATTTGTCGTACCATGTGGTGCGGTCCAAGTATCCGTTAGTTAGTTTATAAGGAAACACCATATTTATAATCACGAAAAAACCATCATTAATATTCACATTTTAGCAGTTTCCCAAAATTTAAAAGCATCAATTCTAAGAGTAGTACGACTTACATGTTGATACGCGGGTTGTAGCCTCCTTTTGTGATCTCGTTAAGCTTGACGTTGTTCGAATGTGGTTGAATGGAAGCGCTTGTTGAATGTATCAAATCTTCGTAAAATAAAGCTCGAACTGCATCATTATCAAATATAAAAACTTGACCATCCGCACCAATAGTACCTTGTGACGTATCATTTTGGCTAACCGCACTACAACCGTTCTTATGAGTCCTTAGTGTAGTGTTAGACGTAGGGTTATAAAACTTCGAACATTTCTTGCAACGCGCATTTTCCGCCCCATTAATCATAACACACAAATCGTAATTAGACCAAACATCTCCTTTTCTCGTAGTTGGTCTAATTTGCACAACATCATCATTTGTGTAAACTTTTCGTACATGGCTAGTAGAAACGGTGGGATTAGTGGAAGCTTGTTGTGATTGTGAGTTTTCCATTATAGAGGGATTAGAGAAATTAAAGAAATTAGAAAGATTAAAGAGAGATTAGTGAGTGTTTTTGATGTGTTTTCAACCCCAACTCATTACATGTATTTATACTACCAATCCATGGCTTAAAATCATCAAAAAAATAAAAAAAAACAAAAAAAACGTATATAAACGGCAATATAACCGTTTGATTTTTTTTTTAAAAACCGGAAAAAACCGGGTTTTTAAAAAAAAGTATATAACGGCTAGTGTTGACCGGTTTTTTTAACCGGTTAAAACCGGTTTTTTTTAAACGAATATAAAAAAAAAATTAAAAAAAGAAAAAAAAACCGGTTAAAACCGGTTATTTTAAAAAACCGGATAAAACCGGGTTTAAAACCGGATAAAACCGGGTTTAAAATCGGTAAAAAACCGGTCGCTTATTAAACCCGAAAACCGGTCTAACCGGTTCGGTTAAATAAAAACCGGTTCCGGTTTAAAAAAAACCGGTTCCGGTTTGCACCTCTACCTTAAGGTTCCAATGAGACATCCAAATAAAACACTAAAACACTCCTAAATGACATAATGACAAAAGTTTACAAATGAGAGTTTTTTTTAACGGCAATTTTATTAAAGACTAGCAAGGAGCTAGAAAAAAATTACAAATTAATGGAACTAGGACTTTTCATCCAAGAGCCCCAATCAAAAGAAGAGTTACATCGACTAGAAAACCAAGTAAAAGATAAACGAACAATCTCATCAAAAAGAAGATCTAAACGAGGTTGATTGCTCCCAAACAAAACTTGGTTACGAAACTTCCAAATAGCCCACCATGTTGTATAACAAACGCCTTCAAACACATTCTTAAACCGCTTGGAGAATCAAAGATTGTTTAACCAAAGAAGCCAATCGTCATAGGAGATAAAATCATGTATCTCTAATTCCCACCAACGTGCTACCTTAAGCATTAACGGAAAACCAAGAAGATTGTCACAAATGAGAGTTGTTGCGGCTTTGAGGCTATGTTTTGCCGCCCACCCTCAAAATTGGCCTTATCGCGCAACATCGTAGGTTTTTTAGTTGAATTACTCTTAAAACTTAAAAAATATGTCAATTATGAATCTTAATTTTCGCACTCTCTGACATATTTTTGGAAAAAATGTACGTAGGACACTCTTTCGTTGTAACACATGTCACCGTCATTAACATTCGTTATTTTTTTTCATTAGTTGGACTAAAGCTTCCTCAACTGCCCCGGTTTCTGTTTCATCTATTCGTTGGACGCAATAGCAGAAACTGTTAGAGCCATAAGTCTTGGTTGAATACTTTGTTATTTCGTGTTATAAACTTGTAATGTAAACAATGGTGAAATGCTAGTTACTTGTAATGTTTTGTTTATTATTCATGTAGTACAACTAGTTACGTAAAAAAGCTTAACAGAGTTTCTCCAAATCTGTATTCTGGTTAACATTTTGTTTTTGTCAAAATGTCTCATTCCTTACAAAAAGCCAGTTTTCGTGTTCAGTTAGAATCAAGATCTTTTTTTAGATTCTAACACTTTTATGTCAACTTTGTTTTGATACGTGTTTGATGATGTCAAAATATGTTTTTTTTGCTTTTAGCCCAAGGAAAAATTAAATGAGACATCAAGTTTAACTTTGTTAGTCCTACCATGAGATGTGGCCCAGTCCAGATCACTAAAATATATGGTTGACTAATGAGCCTGGTTCCATGCCCACATTCACATGTACAACTATGGGCATGTTCGACGAATATAAGCATGAAGCAGTAGCTGATTGTTTTGATAAATCGTTTTATAGCATACTAATTATAACGTTCATGCACGTACGGGTTTTTTTTTTCTAAATTTTTAAATAATGTATTGTTATTATTAAAAAATAAATAACTTAAATATTGTTTTTGTTCTAATTATTGTTGTAAGTCACCATAAGTATATACTAAGATGAAGTAATTCCGAAATCACTTTTATGTAAAGGTTAAGATTATTATTTTGAAAAATATGCCTTTGAAACTCTCTTTTTAAAAAACTTTGTTGACAAAGTGTTTGTGCTCAACTCAATTGAAAAAGGGTGTTTGAACATTATATATATATACTCAAAAGAGAAGTTAACGACGCCGTATTTTGATGCTTTTCCACTGTTCATCATGAACAGTGTTCGGGCCATAGTGTTTTTTTTGCTCTTATTTTTGGGCTGATCCATTTGGTTTTTTTTTCCTTCCTTTTATACTTAGTCAAAATTTATAGCACGAGTATAATAATATAAAAAAAACCGTCGAATATAAGTTAGCCCCGTTGCAACGCACGGACACATTCTTACTCAATATTTGTTCAAAATCAATTCGAAAAAAATTATGCCTCGCCTTGGGCCGGCCCATTTAGTTTTTCCCCCTTTTTTACTTAGTCAATATTTATGACGCGAGTATGATAACGTGGAACATACAAGTAGACAATATAAAAAAAAAGCCGAATACAAGTCTGTCCCGTTGCAACGCGCGGACACATTTCCACTCAATATTCGTTCAAAATCGATTAAAAAAAATTATGCCCAACCACAACGAGCGAGCTATTTTGCTTGATAAAAAAAAAAAACCAGAAAAAAACCAAAAAACCTAAAAAAAAATAATTGTCGACACCAATTAAAA